>CALSCQ010001516.1:0-27218 GCA_943704525.1 Pigoraptor vietnamica | reverse complement strand
GGGGGGGGGGGGAGAGAGCAAGGCGAATAAGGGCGCCTGAGGAGGTGCGACACGCATACTCACAAGTGACTTTCGAATTTGCATCCGTGAACTTGAACTGGTACGCGACGTACAGCGGCCTGTGCGCGCTGAAAAAGTGGTCGCACAGCTTCGGGTGCGGCCGCGAGCCCGGCGGGAGGTACTTGAGCAGAGGAACGATCGATGCGTTGATGCCTAGCCGTCGGTTCTCAAAGTCCGACCACCCCAATCGGCCGAGGAGTATGCGATCAAGGCCGCTGATGGGCGCAGCGGGTGGGACCGTCTTGATGGTGCTCGTCGCGTCCCTGAGGGCGAGGTCACGTGGGGCCATCGATTCAGCGAACGTCGTTGATTCTCAAAACAGACACGCACACGGCACGCGCGCACCACGCACTGCAGCACACGCGCGCACGACGAATCCGAGTAATAATACACCAGCGCAGCGTCGCCTCACACGCACACACACGCTCACCACAAGCTCCGGCTCAGGAAGGTCGGCTGAAAGCGGAAGCTGCCGGCGAATACGGCCTTGGCAGTCGGTGGCGCATCGATGAAGCTGCCCCACTTGCTCTGGTCGATTGGCTCATAACACCCCTTCTTGCTGGGGTCTTTCGGGTCCAGGCACGCACCCCTGGGGTTTGTCTTGGAGAGCATGTAGTTCTTCATCTCTGTGGGCGTCATGTCGGCCTTGCCCGGCTTGTCGTTGTTCACCTCGTTAGAGTAGAGCTTCCCGCGCGCCTCCGAGAAAGGGAGTCCCCGCAGCGCCTTCGTGACGATGTCGTCGAAGTTTTGGATCTGCGAGGGGGCGACCTCGTCCACGTTCGCGATGAAGAACTCCTTCGCTTGCGATGCAATTGTAATGGCATCCGACGGATACAACTGCGGAAAGGAAAACGCCGTTGGCAAAACTCTCGAAGTGAACGGGCTGTGCCACTGAACACACACACACACACACACACACACACACACACACACACACACACACACACACACACACACACACACACACACACACACACACACACACACACACACACACGCACACACACACAACAAGCAGATATGAGCGCAAGATAACTCAGTTTAACCCACCGGATAGAACTCAAACTTGCACACAAACGACTTTGGCGCGTCCGGATACGCCGTGCCGCCCTTGTCCGAGGTGACGATTGAGTTTGCGCCGTTGAGGAGGTCGCTTCCACTCATGCACAGATCGTGGCCGCAGTCGCAGTCGGCGCCACCTCGCGACACGACAAAGAAGTTGCGCTTTTTGCGGAATATGAACGCGAGCCCGTCGTCCGACGCACAGCACGCGTACGTGCCGGGGATTTGCGCCTCGACAACGCGCATCAGCTTGACGGCGTCGGCGCGGTTGCCGCCGTACTGCAGCGCGACGATGTTCGTGTCGTTGATCACCGCGAGCAGCGCCTTGAGGGCGTCGGGCAGGGTGCTGCTGGACTCGTCATACTCGCGCCCCCCGCGCAGAAACCACGACGACATCGGCCCAATGTTCCACGAGACAACTGCGCGCATTGTGTAAGGAGAGAGACCGTTAGAGAGAGCGTGCGTCGGCCACAGCGCACACCACCGACGCCGTTGCTGCGCTGGAAATACCCACGTGACCTCCTGTCCGTGGGCGTGGAGCACGTCAGCGGCTGGTCCAGCATGTTCTCCTCGAACATCCACGTGAAGAAGACGTCGTCGCAGGCTGAAGGGAGCAGGGGCAATGCAACGCATGTCAGAAAAAAGCGGCACCGCCATTCGCATGTTGCCCCAGTAGCTTTGCGCAACGCACGCTCGCACGTGCGCGATGTGGTACTACTGTTCCCTGATCGACGCACCGAGCATGCTCACGCCCTTCCCACTGCCGTTGTCGAACGTCATCATCGGCACCGGCCCGCGCTTGTATTCGCCGTTGCTGTCGTAATAGCCGATCTGAGGTGCAAAGTGGGAGAGTGTAAGAGACGGACGAGGCCGGATGCTTGTGTGTGTGCGCGCGTGGTGTACGTGTGTTATGCGTGGTGTGTGTGCGTGTGCGTGCGTGTGCACGGTTCCGTATGGGCGCACTTGAATGGAAAAAAGACGACGCCCTCAAAATGATACATACGGCAGTGTGCAAGGGTTCGCACTCACATCGCACGAAATGAGCGGAAAGTCCTTTCGCGTCCAGCACCCAAACAGGCTCCACAGCTGCAGGTCCACGTCGAGGCCCTTGAGAAACTTGATGCAGTCCGTGTCCTCGCCGTACTTCATCGAGGCAATGTGAATCTTGACGTGCGTTACTTTGCGGTTGTCCATAATGAGCGCCTGCACACGAGCGCGGGGGAATTAGAAATGACGCAAATCGGACTAGTGTGGAGAGAATAGAGAAGGAACAGCGAGAATTGGCAAATGACTGGGCCGGTATGGTCGGCGGAGGTGTTGCGTATGACATCCAACGCATTGCAGGAAAAAAAAAAAAAAAAAAAAAAAAAAAAAAAAAAAACGTTTGCGAGAAGGGCGCATTTCACCCACGCGGAGGCCAAAGTTGATCGAGCGATCGCCGCGGTCGTACAGAGGCACTTTCACCTCCTGCCGAGTGTCGACGCCGTCGACGTACACGTTGACGACGCCTGCGGGTGCGCGGAATTGTAAGCATGTACGTGCGTTTTGGACAGGCGTCTAAACGAAAGCCACAGTGACACACGCGTAAATATACGAATACGTACAAAAAAAGTGTGTGTGTAGATGCGGGTGCACGTGGGTGCGCATTTTCTGTATGCGCTGTGCGACATTACATACCGGAGAGCTCCATCGCATAAAGGTACATCAGCACGTCGAAGATTGGCGTTGGGTTATACTCCGGGTGAAACAGCTGTTCTACAATGCCCGACGCGTCATCGTCCATCGCCGCCGACTTGAGAAAGTAGCCGGCGACGGCGCTGTACAGCGGGCTTTGGTCGATGCACTCTTCGTCCTTCATCAGGCACGCACGGCTGTGTGCGACAGGGCAGAAGGAAAGGCGCGAAGGAATCAGCACCCAGCAAGATCACGATCGCAAACTCCATGCACAGCAGGCGCCAGACTGCCAAGATATGCCACAATAGGCTGCGATCTGGACTACCTGTGAGAGAAGCTTGTCTGGACACCCGGACCGAACCCGAGCCAGTCACGGATGGAGAACGAGTGCCTCGCCGTCTCGTGGTTGAGCGACGTTTGCAGCTCGAGAAAGTTGGTCACGTCGAGGAAATTCTTCGCAATAACGTTCTCTTCCTCCTTCGGTGGGGCAGGGTCCCGCGTGCCCGCGCCCATTACGATGGGGACACCGGCATCCGACAGGCTCCAGCCGACGTTGAGGTTTGCCCGCGTGGGATTCTCCGTCACCTTGAACGGAAGGCGGCGAAGGACCTCGGTGCACGTTTTCGTCTTGAACTCGACCGAACGCCCTGTCGTCCAATGGGGGTTGAATCGTATCAGACCAGGTGAGACACATTCACGTGCACCCCCACGCGCCATACGCATCGCACAACACGTGCTCACACATTTTGTCACACCGCACTCAGGCACATACGCACATACGCACACATACGCACACCACGCCACACCCACCGCACGATTCGACGTAGCATAGGTTCCACCAGAACGTGAACTGGCTGCCGTCCTTGTCGTCCTCGGCCTTCTTCGTCTCCTCCAAAAGCACCTTCAGCGCTTTGTCCGACTCCGCCTGCCGCGCCTTGCGAGAGACCCCGCAGAACGTGGGCTTGGCCTTCGGCGCCTCGTCTCCCTTGTCCTTCGACTCCCCGCTCAAGTCGCCGTCCTTCTTGTTCCCAATCCCCTTGTAGTAGTTGTCGCCAGTCAGGATGCCGCACCCGGGCAGTGTCCCAATCAGCTTCTGCCAGTTCTTTTCCGGCGCTGCGGGCTTGTTGTCTCCCCCACTCGCCGCGCCACTGCCACCTCCGCTCGGTGCGCTCCCGTCCCCATTGCCAGCGCCACTGCCACCTCCGCTCGGTGCGCTCCCGTCCCCATTGCCAGCGCCATTGCCGCCGCTGCCGCCGCCGCTCGCGTCACTGCCACGGGCCGATTGGCGCGCGCTTCTCTCGGTCGAATCCGCGATCTCGTCGTATCCCGCCGACCTGGAGGCGACGTCGGACGCAGGCGCAACGCACTCGGGGTGTTCCTCCTGCGCGACCTTCTTCGCCTCGTCCTTGCTTGCGGCATCGTCTTTCGAATCGTCCTTCTGGTCTTCAGGGTCGGGCGTGGGCGGCGTCGTGGATGTCGAGGGAAGCGCATTCTCGATTTCATCGCGCATCAGCAGTTTGGGCAGCTTTTCAAACTCCGACTTGTCCGCCGTGGGAAGGCCCGCCTTCGTGGTGAGGGGGCCGATTGCGAAGGCGCTGCGTCCGGCACCCGTCGCCTGGTCGCCACAAATCTTGCGCGCCTCTCCTGCGACGCACGACAGACGCCACATCTCGGAAATAAGCGAAAAGCGCACCGAGTGAAAGGCATGCACCACGTGGGTCTGGAACAACGGGAAGGGAAGATCTTGCAACAGCCACACCACGAGCCACCCACACACGTGTCACACACGCACCTCCGTCCAGGCGCCCGACCGTCCCGAACTTCCACGCCCAAATGAGATTCGGGTCGTGGTCGCGGAGGAGGTCGCCGATGTATTTCAAGGTGACGACCGACGTCATGGTTGTCTTGACGAGCACGACCATCTTCATCTCCGCCTTGAGCCAGTATTCTTGGAATATCTGCGGGCGGGCGGGCGCACGTGCAAGCCCGTTCAGTTAAGCGGACGAAAGGGCACGACATGCGTAGACGTTCTCCTCTACGTTTCACGCCTACTGCAGGCTCATATAAACGCTATGCAAAGAAGACAGGAGAAAAGAGAGCGCGCGACACTCACATTCTTTTCGTTTGCGTACGAACAGTACACGTTGACAGCGGTCACTTCCTTCTCCTTCGATTGCAGGTTGACGACAATGTCGAACTCCGGCACGGCGAGCTTCGCGCCCAACAGATTGTCGATGACGCTCAGCGGGCCGAACGGGAGGTAAACGCAGCGGAACATGTTGCGCAGCTTGTCGCGAAGGTCGCTGATCAGCCCGGTGAACTCGGAGAATATGAATCCCATGTCTTGCGTGCCGCCGCGCGTGGGCTTGTCGATCGTCGTCATGAGAATGCGCGACATTTTGAAATCTGTTGGACATGAGCGCAGCGGCACTTTAGCGGTTGGAGCCCGGCGCCCCATGCTGGGCCATTCGAAGCAGTGTACGCCCATCTACACACACGAACACAGACAGACGCATGCCGGAGACAAGCAGAGACACCCGTTGGGCTGGGCACGCACATATACACATGCACGCAGGCATACCAACTCACGCGCACACTTAGACACGCACACATGGACGCATGCAGACGCACACACGGCACACTGACACACGCACAGATGCACACACGGCACACGGACACACCCACACGCACGCACAAACGCATATGCACACATGCGCCGGCACACGCGCGCACACCCACTGCACACGCAATGTAGACTGCGCGCACACACATCACGCACACACTCAGAGTGCTTGCGCTAATACAACAGAGAACATCATACCCACTGGTGTCCACATAGTAATGGTCCATCGCGCAGCACTTTCTGTCTGCTGTCTCATCGTACATGACGACGGTGCGAGCGGGTACTGCCGGCGGGTCGGCAGCGGCGATGCCCTTGCCCTCATCACGCACCAAGGCCAATACAAGCGCTAAAAGGAGCAATCGCCACGCGAGTGGCCGCATATTTGTCGCGCCGAGGGTGGTCGTGCCACCGTCGCGGACACCGTGACCGTGACGGCAGCAACCGAATCGCCGATGCAGCGTTCGATTTGATCCGGGCGAAATTACACTATCGAACAACGCGAATTCTGACGACCGCTGCGCGGCAAACAGCGTCAGCACACGCACAGAGCGACGGAAAGCGCCCCTTTAGCGAGCGCCGTCAGCGCAGCGAGAAACGAGCGCGAGGAACACTGCGACAACAGCAATCACTGGACTGTCGGCACGGAAGGGCAGTGGACAACCCCCGTGGTCCTCCCCCCCAATAAAGGGCGGTCCATACAAAGTCCATACACTTGTAAACCCAAAATAAAAAGGCGGCAAAGTAAACACCAATCGCCGCTCAGGACACAAGGTAGGCATCGGCAGACTAGACACACACACGCACACACACACACACACCTCCGTGCCAAACGCGCCATGAGCTCACCATCGTGTTTTGAAGGAAGCTGCTTGCGCTGGGGCTCCCTGTTGCTGGGACGCTGCCGTCGACGAGCGCATCCGCCCCGTCGCTGGGGCATCGTTCGCTCTGGAGAGATTCGAACAACTTAACCTACAATCAGATTCCGGCGTTCTAGAACCCACCGCACGGTTCGTTCGCTCGCCGTTGTGAGACGGAGGAAGACTGCGCCGAGCGTGTGCAGGTCAATCATGGCAGGGAAGAGCCCTTCGTGCCGCTTCCGTCGTGGTCGCCCGGCGGTCGTGTCGATGCGCGCGTGCGCGGTCCTCGTGTTCGCGTTCGCGATTGCGACCAGTCACGCGGCCCCCACCGACAGCGAAGATGCTTGGCCCACTCTGTATGCGGAGGACCGCGTCTATTACTACCGTTACGAATCGCACGCGCATCCGCGGGGGGCGTCGGTGCACGCCGGCACGGCCACGGCCCCCATGCACGTGACCGCGAAACTTGCCCTGCATCTCGTCCGTCGCGAGACCGATTGCGATCTCGTGTCGCTGGATGTCGACGAACTGGAGCTCCGCGCGAATGATGATCCCTCGGAGCCGCCGCTGGATGCATCGTACGCAGACATGAGCGGTATCTTTCTGTTCTGCCAGGCGCGCAACGGGCGCATTCTGCGCGTGCTGCACGAGAAGGACGACGACCCCGCGGCCGTCAACCTGAAGAAGGGCTTCGTAGGCACGTTCTCCAACACTCTTGACCGCCATTCGCGCGATCGCTACGCCGTGGATGACGACTCGGACCACACGGGCGACCACAGCGCGGACTACGCCGTGTCGCGTGCGGCATCCACGGTGCACGCCGGCGACGAAGACTTTGTCATATCGAAGTCGAAGCGAAACACCGACGTCGATTTCGTCGATATGACGCACTCAAAGACCATCCGCCGCCGCGCCGTGCCGTTGGGCGAGGCCGCGCCCTTCCACGACATCGCGGAAACAGAGGAGATGTGGCTCCTGTCGCACTCGTCGTCCGTCGAGCTCGGGCGGCGTTCGAAGGGTCCGCTCGTCCGCATGATCAACGGGCGCGCCGCCGAGGTGCGTGCTAGCCGACAGGCGTGGGATTCCGCCCACTTTGGACGCGTTCCCGAGGCGATGCCGGGCACCGCGAAGCGCGCACGGTCTGCAGGCGCGGCCTCTTCAGAGTACACGGCACACCACGCACCCGGCGAAGACTTTGTCATGCCACACATCGACTACGGCATCCTCCACAGCTCGTCTGCGCGTATGACCACATCGGCACGCGTCGATCTTGCCAGGCGCAGGCGCTCGCTCGAGGACGACATTGCATCGCTCGTTGTCGCCGATCCCGTCCTCACGACAATCGCCCCGCCACCAAAGCCGCTGAGCGCCGTGTCGCCGGCTATCGCGTCTGCCATCATGTGCCTGGAATCGGCCGGCGAGGCGGACGCGTTGTACGCGCGCTGCTACAACAAGCTCATCGCGCACACGCGAACGCTGGACGACAGGGAGGCCGTCGCGTACGTGCTCACGCTTCTCCACCAGCCCGGTCTCAGTCGCGTCGCCCACGAGCACCTCCTTCAGGTCCTTGCGGAACTCGCGACGCCGACAGCACAGGACGCGCTCGTCGAGGCCGTGCTACATAACCCGTCGTCGACACTGGCGGACGTGGTCGATCTCTGCTCGTCCACTGTCTCCATTGTGGAGCCCACCGTCGCGTTTGCGCGGGCCTTCCACGCCATCATCTACGGCATGGACGCCGAGAGCGCGGCAACGCGTGCGCGTCTCGGGACTGTTGCCCGGCAGCACCTCATTCTGTCTCTCGGAAACATCGTCCGGAATCTCGCTGTGACCGACCCCGCCGAGGCGCGTCGAATCTATGCCGACATCGAGTCCGAGCTCACGATCCACGCCCGCGCCGCCCGCCGCCGTCGGCAGGCCCGCGGAGACGACCTTCCCGACCGTTTCGTGGAGGCGAACGAAGCCGACATGGCGCACGAGCTCGCTCTTCTGCTGTCCGTCGGCGTGAGCGGGATGGAGGGATCGGAGCGGTGGATATCCGACGCAATCCACGGCGATGAAGAGACGCGCACCGGAGTTCCCGCGGCGTACCACAAGCCCTTGCTGGACTCGATCCGCAACACGGAGACTGTCGCTGCGGACGCACTGCTCGTCCGCGTCGCGCTCTCCCACGCCGACGAGGATGTGCGCGAGCATGCCGCCGCCCAATTTCACGCGCGCCCGCGGTCGATGGCACTGACGTTCCAGCGCGCCGTGCGTGAACCGCGCGTCACGCGAGGCACGAACGTGTCACGGAGCAGCGACACGGACGTGATCATCCGCAACGGGAGAGCAGACACCATGGCTGAGATAGACCACGTGCTCGGCGGGCTGTACAACGCCAAGGTTGCCATTCCGCAGGTATGTGGGAAGAGAGTCGAGTGCCGTAATACCTCTGAGGCATTGACGCGTCGTCCGCTCCGCCTTATCCACGCGCAGTTTTCTATGGACAAGAAATTGGGCTCATCTGGTGAGTCACATATTTACACTGTGCCGATGCTTTTCGTGGCCTATCTGCACGAGAATGGTTCAGTCAACAGCATTTGGTCCCCTAATTAAGCCCCCCCCCCGCCCCTCTTTCCTCCTCTCCGCCAAATCGCGCACACACAACATACTTACTTACACACGCACTCGCGCGTACGTATGCTCTGAAGATATGGGCGCCAAAGTGTCGGTCAATGTCGTCAACGAGGCCACGCTTGACCTCGGTCTGGCCAAGAGCCAGTTTGGCATCAACATCGACAACAGCGCGTGAGTGACTGTCTGTGCCGGTCTCATGACGTTCGCTTTGCTTCTCGTGCACGCGGCGTCTCACCTTTCACCTCGCCCGCAACAGGTACATGGACGCATATGTGTTCGGCACGAGCGCACGCGTCGTCAACGGGGCGGCGGTGAGTTGCGTATCGCAGAACAGGTGTCCGCGATCAACCCTGACGTCACGTTACTGTTGTTACGTGCAGACTTTGAAGGTGTCAGCGGGCTATGATCTCAACATCGCCAAGGTGGGTCCGTCAACGTCCTTCGCGTCACCCCCATTTCACGCTTCATGACGAGCATATCTCAGCGTGCACACTCTCCTCTATGTCTCTAACTCTTGCTCAAGTGGATTCGATGGACAGCCGTCTGAGGGGAGCTGATCCGCCATCAGTCGTTCGCCTCGTGTGTGAAATGCATGCGCCATGCACGCAGTCTGTCATTAATCCGACGCCGTTTTCCCAAATTCCCGCGCGCGAAACAGGAGCTCAAGGAGCTCAACCCCGTAAAACTCATCGACAAGATCGTGCAGTACGCCGAGGGTGTGAAAGATAAGATCTCGAAAATGGTGACGAAGGGCATCAATGCGGCCAAGAATGCGATCTCGTCGGTGGGGAGCATCCTCGCCACGCTGACTGGCATCGACGCGATGCAAGACAAGATCGAAAAGGCGGCAGCTGATGGCGTCGCCGCTGCCAACGACGGCGATAATGGGAGCGGAGACGAGGTACGCGGATTCTGTGTGCTCTTGCTTGGTGCTGATCGCGAGATGCACACAACACTTACGCCACAGTTGTGCAAAAGCAGCGCCGCGACGTAGACGACGTGGTACAGGTGCCATCCACGGGCGCCTTCACCGTGCTGCTTGGAATATGGCGGCAGATCTCGCAGATCCTCGGCATTGTTGCCGACATCATTCAGGTGATTACCCCCCCCCTCCCCTCTCATCTTGCGACTTGGCACGTGCTCTCCCTAGGCCCGCTTACGCCTGCCTGGACGCACACGCGCGGAGGCCACACACACGCACACGCACACGCACACGCGTGTACTGGACGTACACTCACATAGTCACACACACATACACACACATACTCACACTCTCACACACATACTCACGCACAAACACACGCACACTCACTCACACAAACACACACTCACAGGTGCAATCGTGCGTCAGCATGCACACTAACACAGTGTCACGCACACCGGCACGCGCAGAAAGGCAAGAAGCTGGCGGGCGATGTGTCCAAGGCATTTACGACGATCAAGACAGGCATTGGCCACGTCAAGGCGGCCGCGGACGTGTTCACAAAGTGTCCCCTCGCGGCACTCGTTTCGATCGGGGAGACGGTCATGTCGATCATTTCGTCCATCGTCACGGTTGTCCGCGACATCCTCTCAATGGCCGACTTGTTCGGGTGGCGCCCAGGTGCGGTTGTCGTTTTATTGCCATTATGCCATGCATCTCCAAATACGCCGCTCTCCTTCCCTTAAACCTTGGAGAGAAAACCTCTCTCTCCGCTCTCTCCCGCCTGGGCGGACTTTTGGCTTAGGGCCGAAGATTTCCGCCTGGCTTTCGTGACTCTGCTCATTCACATGGTCACAGCCGTTTTGTTCCTGGTAATTGATGCATCCATCACGTGGCTTTCCAACGCGACTGGCAGGCCGCAGGTCGGTTACCACGCAGATTCGCGTGCTAGCGCAGCGGATCTTGTTCAGCCTCCACGTCAACGACGACAGCAAGGCGGCAAAGCTTGCCCTGGAGCTCAACTCGAAGCTGAGTTGTCCCAACACGGGGTCGATCAAGGATAAGATGAAGGAGATAACGTCCGTGCGCGAGGAAGTGACCGGAATTGGGGCGACTTTCAAGAACGCGTGAGTGGCTTGGCGGGGAATGGTTTGGGGTTGCTTACGCTTATTCCTCGCACGCCCGCACACGCACGCACACGCACGCACGTGCACGCACGCACACGCACGCACGTGCACGCACATGCACGCACACTCACACACGCCGCACATACTCACACCTGCATGCCCACCACGTACCACACGCACACACACACACACACACACATACCGCACGTACACCAAACATGAACGCACGCACACACACACACACACACACCACGCACACGTACGCCAAACATGCACGCACACCACGTACACGTACGCCACACATGCACACAAACGCACATGCACACACGCACACACGCACGCCGCACGCACGAACGCTTACACAAACATAACAACAATTGTGATTAGTGAAAGGCTCATGCATGTTATTATATAGAGACGCATTAACAAAACCCTCCTTCCCTCCCCACCCCCCTTCCCCCCTCCTTCTCCCCCGCGCATCTCCCCACTCAGCTGGGCGAGTATGCAAAGGTTCTATTACAGCGTTTTCGGCTCCAAGTTCCACAGTGACTTTCCGAACAAGCTGCGCCCGTGTCAGCCGGCGGCCTTGTGCGACCGCGAACGCGTTTGCAAGCCCGAATGCGGGCCGTGCGGCTGCAGCGGCGTGTGGGGCGTCGCGCAGCTGGACGACGAGAACAAGTGCCGCGGAAAAGAGTTCCGAAAACGCCCGCGTGCCATCATCCCCACGAAAGCCAGGGATAGGGATTTCTCATACAAGGCGGGCATCGACCTCCTCGTGACGCCCGGACAGGACATCGTTGCACCCTTCACCGGCGAGGTGACCGTGATCGCGCAGTCAGACGATTACACTTCGTTCATCGAGTTTAAGGGGACGGACGGCTTTTTCAAGGAGAAGTACGTTCGCCTCGATCACGTGCGCACGGACGCGATCGTCGGGAACCACATCGAGAAGGGCAAGACGCTCGGAAAGTCGCTGCCTGCGGGCGTCCTCTCGGACCTCTGCGGTAAAAGCAGCGCCATCTTTATCCACCTTTCGTACTACACGTACGGCGACGACGACGAAGTGAAGTTGGAGGACCCGACGCCGTTCCTCGCCAAAAGCTTCCTCTCCGATCTCATGCCGAAGGTGTCGGCCAACATCATATACCTCAACGTCCTCGGCTTTCCCATTGTCCGCCCGCGCCCGCTGACGGAGGCGATGGCGAGCGCCGGCGCGAGCATACGAAAGGCCGCGAGTTCGAAGAAGAGGCGCGACGACGACCAGCTCATTCATCGGCTGCGAAGGGACGGAGAGTCGGACACCGACGTATGCTCGTGAGTGCACATTTCTCAGAATTGTGTCCAACAACGGCGGGTTCACATTGCCTACCGACAGTTTTGGTGCGTGTGTTCTGCGTCGATGCAATGTACAGTCTTTCTGACTCTATACACCCACACCATAGCACCGAACTCGTTAACCTTCCGGACGCTTGCGTCGACACGGGCAGCCTGCAACCCATCTGGCAGAAGACGATGGTGGTGGGTGCCGTGCGTGGCCGAAATGCCTGCGGTGCGCTTTGGACTTGAGTGCGTCCGTTCGTGCGTGCACCTCACGTCACCTTCTGCTCGCGCAGATTATTCAAGTCCAATTCACGTACACTGTTGGGTGAGTTGCTCTACAACTGCACTGAGCGCTATGCGTTTGTTCGTCTTTCTGGCAACGTGTATTTATTGCGTGAAGAAGATTGTTTCACACGTTTGTTGTTCTCCGCTGCTGTTGCTGTTATTCGCGTGTGCGCGCACACTCGCGTGTACGTCCATGGGGCGTACGGGTTTCCGTGCGCGCGTTTGTACGTAAATGTGGGTTGGTTGTATTGTAACAAAGAGTATTCGCATTGCCGGCAGCCCCGTCCTCATGACGGTCCGAATTTCGGCTGGGGCGAGAATGGGAGCGTACTATCGGCTCAAAGGTAGTGTACTTTTGCACACCGAAACTCCGTCGTTTGTCTGTTACTGCGTGCCGCATCCTTCACATTGCGCGCCTCACGAGTGCGAGTGCACTGCGCAGCGTGCTTCCTTACAATGACCGGGACGCTCTCGCTCGCGCCAAAGTTCGCCGTCGACGTCACCATTGAGCTTGAAATCAGCATCGGTACGCCGTTTGTGTATTCTGAGTGTGCCTTTGCCGCCATGCGCACGTATCCCCGCACTCCTGTAGCCATGCATTCTGTGCCTGCGGCGAGCCGTGTTTTAATTTCGCTCACGGACATCGCAGGCTTTGCGCGCGCTGGATTCCGCATCGACGGGACTGTGGCTGACATGACGCTCACCGGAAACGGCGTCGTGATGTTTGGAAAGAGCCCCCCGGGCGTGTGCATATCAGCCGACCTCGACCTCATCCCGCTGCAGATTGGTACGAGTGCCGCGTCCTTCGCTTATGTGTCGTGTGGGGCCGCACGTTTGTGCGCGGGCTCGTATGGTACAGCATTGCAAGTGCGCGGTTGTTTTCGGTTGTGTGCTCACAGGACGCTTTTACTATCGCGCAGCGTTCACGATTTACCTCGACATGTTCGGCCTTGTCAAGTGGTACAACGTCTTTGAGAAGACTGGTGTGTGGGCGACCGCTGTGTATGTGTGCGCGTGCGTGTGTGTGTCTGTGGGGCGTGCGTTTGTGCGTGTCTTGCCTCCGTTTTTTCGTTTTCGCACATGGACGCTTTTCCTCCTTTACTTTGAGGACGGCGCGCGCTTCTTGTTACGACGTCCGAGTGCGTACGCGCGCGCCCGTTTTGCGTCTCTACATTTGCGTTTAATTCACTGCAATCGCGATGCTCGCGCAGTGTGGGGGTGGTCGTCAAACAAGATTACTATCTCGGACTTATTCCGCATCTGCCTCGGCGACGACGACAAGACGCCGCCCAACTTTTTCATCAAGGCGGACGACGGCGTGGCAACCAAGTGCAGGGACTCGATGGACTGCTTCGTCGCTTACATGGAGCACAACACGCCGCAAAACCAGGCCACGCTGCGCATTGAATGGTGGGTCTGCTGACGATGTGATCGCGCCGTTTCTTCGGTCGCCCCTCATCTATTGTTTCTGCTTTGGCGGAAGCGCGTATTCGGCGTGTGCCGTTCCCAAAGTTTCCTCTCTATCCGCTTCAACTCCCATCCTCTTGATATGCCGCGCAATCTCTTGCTCGCAGGGACATTCGCGACGACGAGACCGACGTTGCCTCCGTCGATTACGCCGTCGGGAAAAGCGCCGGAGACACGACGTACACGCAGGGCTGGCGCAATGCCGTTTCGAAGAGTGGTGCGCTCGTCTCCATCGATGCGCCGGACAAAGCCGAGCTGACGGTCACGGTGAAGGCTACAAACAAGGCCGGCGTGTCGGCGACGCACTCTGTCACCCCCAGGGCGCATGCACGCCGGCGCGGCATTGGAGAGAGGGGCGAGCGCGCCGCAAACGAGCCCACAGTTCCCCTTACGTGGGACCTCTCGCCTCCGGCCATTTCAATCAAGCTAACTGCGTTCCAGAGCCACCCGTCGCTCATCACGGCCAGCTTCGTTGTTACGGATGAGGTGAGTCACGGTGCAAAATCCACGTCTATTGCGTGTGCGCCTCACCCGAGTGCTTTGGCCTTGTCACGAATACAGACGCCGATTGTCAACGTCACGTGGTCGATTGGGACGTCGGGCTCAAAGGACGACATTTCGCCGTGGACTCTGGTGAACGCCCTCTCTGCGACCGTCAAGAACGACAGCCTGGGCGGCCTGCTCTCGCACAACACGCTGTATTACTTCAACGTGCGCGCGTTCAACCAGCTCGGCTACGAGGGAATCGGCTCGGCGAGCGTCCTCGTCGACTACACGCCGCCCGTGGCCGACCTCAGCAGCGTCCGCAGGGGGTATGTGCCCGGCACCGACACGCCGTTCACGCTGACGCAGCGGTACCTCGCGATGAACTTGCGCAATTTTTGGGACCTCGAGTCGCCCATGGCGACGTACCAGTGGGGCGTGTCGGATGACGCCGAGTGCAGCGGCGCTCACGTCGCCTTCCGCCCTATGCGTGTTCCGCCGATGCCAAACGGGCGCGAGGACTACGTGCTCGCCGACTACCTCTTTGACAGCGATCTGGTGCCGGGAGAGTACTTTATTGCCGTCCGTGGGACGAACGTCGTCGGTCTCACGACGACTGTGTGCACGCGCATGCGGATCATCGACATGACGGCGCCGCTCGTGTCCCTGCCGCACATATCGTACCGCATGGACCTCCGCGCGATTCCCATTGACGTCGATGTCTGGGACTACGAGAGCGGCCTCTCTAGCGTCCAATTCGCCCTCGGCCGCAGCGAGCAGGACGCGAGCGTGATACCCTTCACGGACATTGCGGACCCGGCGTCCCGCATGGTGTTCTTTGACATTCCCTCTGGCGTGCGCCTCTTTGGCAAGGTGCTCGCGGAGAACCCGACAACGCGGCAGACGTTCGTCGTCGCCGTCCCCGTGCTCGTCATCGACAGCACGCCGCCGATCGCTGGCACAGTCTTCGACGGTGCGTCGACCCTCGACGACGCCGCGTTCCAGCCTTCGGACAAGGTTCTGTCGTGCGCGTGGTCGGGGTTTTCAGACCCAGAGTCGGGGATGAATCGCTTCGAGGTGTACTTTGGCACCAACCCCGGTTCGTGCAACCTGCCCACGTTCGAGCTCATTCCTGGCGGCAACTTCACTGTGTTGCCTGAGGAGAAGAAGCGCACCATCTCGTTCACGACCACCCTGCACCACAAGGGCACATACTTCTGCATGGTCATCGCCTACGACGACGTTCCACCGGAAATGGGCCCGCAGCTGTCCACGACCGTTTGCAGCGATGGCGGTGAGCCCCCCCCCCCCCCCCGGGAGTTGCAATATGCTCGCTCAGCCACATTTCACCATCACTTCACCTCACACGCTGTTCGTGACTCTCGCAGTGACCGTGGACACGACTCCGCCGGTCGAGCCCGCGGTATTCGTGGACGGGCTGGACGCCGCCACTCCGGCGGATGTGGACTACCAATCGAGCGCCTCGCAGGCCTCCGCCTCCTGGCAGCCGTTCGGCGAGGACGTCTCGGGCATTGCCGCGCAGTACGTCAAGCTCTACGACGTCACCGCGAAGGCCGGCGTGGCTGCGCACGGCACCAACGAGGACTTCTTCCTCAAGATTCGCGCGACGGACACGTCCGTGGTGATGTACGGGCTGTCGTTGATCCAGGGCCACACGTACACGATGACCATCCGCGCGGTCAACGGCGCCGGGACGAACACCGACGTCACTACGAGCGGATTCATGGTCGACTCGACGCCGCCCGCGTTTACGTTCTTCAACGTTGACGGCAACCCCGTGAAGGAGGTCGTGCTGTATCGCCAGCTTGCGTTGCCTCTTGCGTTCACGTGGCATTTCACGGACGCCGAGTCGCAAGTGAATACGAACGAGTGGTCGTTTACGAACGACGCCACCAACGACAAGATACTTTCCACGAAAGGACCCCTCCCAGCCACGGACGCCGCGGGGACCGCGGCGACCATCGATTCGAAGACGTGCGGCTGCAATATTCTCGTCGGCGTCAAGTACATCCTCACCGCCACCGCAACGAACCGAGCCGCGCTATCGTCGACGAGGAAGTCGCCGGTTGTTGTGTTTGACGACAGCCCACCGACCATCAACGAATTGATAGTGGGCAGCGGGGATGAAGACCAGGTGCGTATGCGTGTGCGTGAGTGAATGTGTTTAGTCTGTGCGTGCATGTGATGGATGCCGTCGTACCCTATATGTACGCTCTGCGGCATGCCCGCTGTCTCGCGCCTCTCACCCGTTCGAACTCCCCTTCCCCACGCCCGTTTCGGTGCAGGAATTTGAGGTGACCTCGGCGACCGCTCTCCGTCTCCACTGGAGCGCCGTGGATCCCGAAACGCCTGTCAAATCCTCCCTCGTGGTCGTGCAAAAGTGCGCGTCTGTGGCTGACACCGTCTGCGCGGACGTGGCCAGCGCTGTCGTTGACATGGAGGGCTTCGCGGAGGCGGCGTATGCATTCCCCGTGAGCCAGCTGCCCGAGCCCCTCGTGAAGGACCAGGTCTACCGATACATTGTTACGGCGACCAACGCGGCCGGCATGACGAGCGGGCGCGCGACTTCGAGCTACCTCACGATCAAGCCGACGCCTGTGGCTGGGACTGTCCTGGACGGCGCCGCAGCCACCGAGACGCCGTACACGACGGACCCGACGCAGGTCATCGCGACGTTTTCAGGGTGGGAGAGCGAGGTGGACACGCTCCTCCACTTTGAGTGGGCCATTGGCACCGACGACGACCCAGAGGCCCTGCAGTTGTTCACGCCGTTTGGGATTGACCGCACGGGCGAGGGCGCCGGCAACTGCATTCTGCCGCAGACGCTCGTGGACGCGCAGCGCTACAGGGTCACCGTGCGGGGCATCTGTAGCGAGCGCTCCCTCGACGCGCGCTCGCCGGGCTTTGTGGTCGACCGCGAGGCGCCGCGCGTGTCTTGGACCAACGTGGGCTCGCAGACGAAGCGCGACGCGATGGCTCTCGGTTCCACGGGCATCTTCGATGCCACTGCGGATTTGCAGTTCTACTGGGAGTTTGTGGACGGTGGGGCAGGCGTGGATTCGTACGACATATCGCTCGGCAGCTATCCCGGCGACGCGACGCTGCTGAAGCGCACGACTGTGGAGGACCCGTACTACGCACGCCTTCTCACCCCCAGCGAAGTGGCTGGCCTCCGCGGCTCGCAGGTGCTGCTCTCCGTCGTTGCTGTCGGGCGTAACGGCATTGCGTCAATGCTCGCCGAATCCCCGGGAGTAACGGTGGACACGACGGCGCCCATGCGCGGCGTGGTCACGTGTCCGCACGCGCAGACTTCCAACTCGTCGCTCGCGTGCACGTGGATGGGCTTTCTGGACGCGGAGAGCCCCATTGCGTCTTACGAGATCTCGATCGGCTCGAACCTTGGCGGCCGTGACGCCCTTCTCCCGGTACCCCTGTCCGGAACCAAACGCGCATATCGCGCCACGAAGCTTGCGCTGTTGGATGGCCAGGTCTATTTTGCGGACGTCACCGCATACAACGCGGTGCACCTGTCCGTGACGGCTTCCTCCGCCGGCACACTCGTCGACGCTACGCGGCCGGGCGATGGCACTGTCCGCATTCGCGGAGTGGGCGGCAGCCAAGACGCGCCTTCCACGTGCCAGCTCGATCGCATGCGCTTTGCCGTCGAGTGGAATGGGTTCTTCGACCCCAGCGGCCTTGATCGTTACGAGCTGAGCATTGTTCGCGGTGCGCTACCCGGTGGCGATGGTAGCAATGACGTTATTTACGGCCCTGTGTCCCTCTCCCCGTCGGTGTCGTCGGCCGTCGTTCCCTTCGAGGCGCAGCTCGCGTCGGGCGTCGACTACTACGCATCTGTGCGGGCCGTCAACCGCGCGGGCGGATGGCGTCAGGCGCGGTCTGCCGTCATGCGCGTGATCGACAGCGAAGCTACTTCGCTCGTGCAGCACGAGGTCCGCGACGGCCTCGCGGACGTCGATTTGCAAGTGCGCGCGACGACCGTCTCGTACTCGGCGAACTGGGCCATCGACGACGCGTGCGGGGTTGTGGAATTCCGGTGGCGCCTGGTGTATGCTGATGGCACCAACATCACGGACTTTGTATCGACGGGCCTCTTGCCTTACGGCTCGCTCTTCAACATCAATCTCATGGATGGCGTCAGGTACCTCGCGGAGGTCGCTGTGCTCAACCGCGCGGGGACGACTCACATTGTGCGCTCGGATGGCGCACTCGTTTCGACCGAAAAGCCCACGCCGGGCGTTGTCCGTGACGGGCCGAACCCCGGCGCCGACATCGACTTCCAAGGTATGCGGTCTCTCCGACTGGTTTTGTCGCCCCTTTTTGTGTGAATCATTCACTTTTGCACCTTCGTCTTGCACGCACAAGCTATCACTTGTATTCTGCGCAAGTCCAGAATTCCGCAGCACATAACATTGCAATCCACTCTCTCCCTGAAGGCTCCGTGTACATCGTGTCGGCGACGTGGTCCGGGTTCAACTCGACGACGGGCAAGGCGCTCTCCTTCGAGGCTGCGCTCGGCAGTCTTGTTGACGGCGCCGTGGACGACATGGTCGCCTTTAAGCCCGTCGCACAGGACGGTGTCATGGCCGTCCGTTTTGAGCTCCAGAGTCCCCTCGTGGCCCTGACGCGCTATTACGTGACGGTCCGCTGCAGCACGGGCGCCGGCGCGTCCGCTTCGGCGACTTCCAACGGCGTAGTTGTGGGCTTCGGCGCGTCCCCCGTGGCGGGCGTGGTCAACGACGGGAACGGCTCGCGTGTGCCGGACACGGACTTTCAGTACGACACGACGTTCCTTGCGGTGAATTGGGACGGGTTTTCTGACACCGTGCTCGGAGTGGTCGGGTACGAGGTGGCTTTTGGCACCGACCGCACGATGCGCAATGGGACGTCGTTTGACGTGGCCAATTACACGAGCGTCGGCATGGCTAGATCGTTTCGTCTCAACGTCACGCTCGACGCGTCTGGGAACACGACGTACTACGCGTTCGTGCGTTGCACCAACACGGGCGGCCTCAGCACCACCGTTGCATCTGATGGCGTCCGCGTTGACGTGACGCCGCCGACAGTGACCGCTTCGGCTATCTCGTGGGCCCTCGCGCCGGTGTCCGGCGGCGTGCTTCCGACGGCTGCGCAGTACCAGGCGGCAGACAACGCCCTCGTCATTTCGTGGGTCTCTCTGAACGGCCACAAGAATGTTTCCGCGGTGAGCGACGCGGAAAGCGGCATCGAGTCGTACTGGGTGACCTTCCTCGCCGGTGGGGTGTCTGGCTACGTCGTTGGGGAAGTGGTCGCGGACGGCTCGGCGTCGTCCGCCAGTCTCTTAGGATTGAAGCTTGATGTGGGGCAGTCGTTCGTTGCGACTATATCAGCGACGACAGGGGCCGGAAGGGTAGTCCAGCTCACGTCGCCGCCGGTGACCATCGACTCCACCGCCCCCTCGGCGGGTTTCGTGCGCGACGGCGCCGCCGTGGACGTGGACGGCGTGTGGCACATTGTGACAGACGCGCAGTACCAGTCGACGCTCTCGTGGATCGCCGCCGCGTGGGTCGAGTTTGACGGGACACCCGACGGCCTCTGCCCGATGACAACGGATACGTTCTCATCGCCGCAATTCAAACCCGGCCGCGCTGGTTGGACTGCGGCGCCCGCGGCAACGGCCAAGTCGTCGGTGTTTTCCATGGTCGTGCAGCCGTCCCGTGTCACGCGCACTGCGACAGGCGTCTCGGTGTCTCTCGAATCGACGGCGGGCGCTGTCTTCACGGGCGCTTACCAGACGACTGTGCCCACCCGCCAGGGCGAATTCTGGGTGCAGCTGCGGCCGGCGAAGTCCGCGGGCGTTGTCACGTCGTTCTCAGTCTGGAACTCCGACGGCGCCCTTCCGTCCGGACTGCCCGAGCCGCTGCCGCAACTCAGCAAGCCGTTCCCGCAGCAGTCGTTGTGGAATGGGGACGTCGCGTATGACGCGATCGGTCTACAGTTCCACCCGCATGCCGGCTACGTGCTCGGCTGGGTCATGAGTGCGCGCACCCGCACTGCGTCGTTCGTGCTCCTCGTCAATAGCACCTCCCCGTTCACCTCCATGTCGACGTTCGATTTCTCAGTGGCTGGCGACGGGTCGGTGAACTGGGTTGTCGACGGTGTCTCCGTGGGGGCATCCACGGGCGCTCCCATTATGCTTTCGAATGTTATCCGTGCGGCTGTGTGGCCGTTCGGCGGGGACAAGGACGACCCCATCATCATCGCCCCGGGAACACGTGACGCGGCTGAATTTGTGGCTGTGGGAATGCCGGCGGCCGCGGACGCCGAGCAGTGCGACGGCGCCCCTGTATTCGGCGACGCCGACAGCCCCGTCGTTTCCTACGAGCTCGCGGTTGGCAGCACCAAAGCCGCACCGAATGTGAAGGAATACCTACCCGTCCCCTCGGGCGCGTGCGTCCCGTGCCTTCCGCAGTGGTCGCACGCGTGCGACACCAACTGCACCGCCGATGCGCGCGTGCTCACGGGCAACGTCACGGTGTCACTGGCGCAGTACGCCTGCCAGCCCGGCTATCGCGAGGTGGACGGCATTGTTTTCCTCAACGCGACGATCTACACCGCCACTGGCATTCTCCGCGACCCGAACGACATTCTCCAAGCGGAACTCCTGCCTGCCGGCCACGACGGCCTCAACGTCACGGACCTGCTGCACTTCAACAAGACGATTGAGCGCGTGTGCGTCGACGTGGACGAGTGCGCAGCTGTCGACCCCCCCTGCCACCCGCTTGCCGACTGCAAAAACACGTACGGATCGTTCGTGTGCTCGTGCGCTTCTGGATTCGACGGCGACGGCGTCGGACCGCTCGGTTGCCACAGCCCCAACGCGATATGCAAGGCCGGAGCATGCGCGTGCATGCCGGGCTTCACGGCTGCCCCCGGCGACTTCATCAACTGCGCGGACGTTGACGAGTGTGCGGAGAAAACGTACTCTTGCGATCGGAACGCAGACTGCAAGAACACGCCGGGCGCCTACCGATGCGAGTGCCGGCCGGGTTACATTGGAGACGGCACGACGTGCACGAGCGTGGGCGCGAGCTGTGCAAGCGCGCAGGATGTGAAGTTCGGTGCGACTGCATCCCCAGCCGCGCAGCTTGCGGCGCAGGTTGTTTTCCCTCTGGCCTTCCCGCAGGAGACATTTTCTTGCGACGCATGGAGTCGCGGCGCCGTGGCGGGTGCACTGGGCACATGGACGCATGTGGACGCCATCTCGCCCTCCATCACGGTCACGTCGTGCGTTGACGTGGCGCCGGCAAATGCGTCGACCGATGGCATCTACGCCGTGCTCTTTGCGTTCACAGGTAAGAGAGAGTGTGTGCGTGTGTGAGTGTCTTAATGGCGTTCCATCACACATTTCCTGTTTCGCGGAGGTACTCATGTTGTGCACGGTGGCGCTGCAGGCTGCTCAAGCGACACGTGCTTCCTGGCCGTCAATGCCACGCGGATCAATGCTACCATGGATGCCGACCCCACGTGTCCGTTTGCACTGTCCGCCACCGTCGCCGTGGTGCCGGGAGCGGCGTACTCATTCTTCATGGGGCTCATCGACAATGCATTCATCCCGTGGGCGACCGTCAAGAACGCGTCGGTGTCTGCTTCGCTTTCGACGACAGCTCCAACCTGCGCCATTCCATGCAAGAACGGCGGAACGTGCGTGTCGACCAACAAGTGCGCGTGCGCAGGAAACTTTGGCGGTCCCACGTGCGCCGATTCACTCGTTGTTGCGGACCCATGCGCGGGCAAAACGTGCACCCGGGGCGCCGAGTGCGTGGCGGTGGGTGGGTCACCGATGTGTGCTTGCCGGGCCGGCTTTGTCGCCAACGGCACCCTCTGCGACGATGTGGATGAGTGCGGCGAGAAGTCGCCGTGCTTCCCGAAGGCTACGTGCGTGAACGAGCTGGGGTCGTACAAGTGCCTATGCCCGCCGGACTCCGAGGGGTCCGGGGTTGGCAAGACGGGTTGCACGCCGCGCATCCGGTGGCTCGGGGCGGCACAGTACTTTGTCTTTTTGCGTGCGCGCAACGCGGCTGGCCTCTACTCTCTGCCGTCCGTGACGAACGGCGTGATGGTCGACCTCACACCGCCGGAGTGTCTGCGCACGATTATCGTGTCGATGGCGGACGCGGAGACGGACGGCCACAACCAGATCACCTTTCATTCGAACGGAACGGCGCTGAGGGTGCTGTGGTCGTGTACCGACTACGAGTCTGGTATCATGCTCTACGACGTAAGTGGATGCACGCGCGCACATAAAGCCCATACGCACTGCACACGCACACGCACGCACGAACGCACGCACACCTCGCACGTCTCACAGCACGGGTCTAATGCGTGTGAATTCGCCACAATACCCCTAGGTTGCTGTCGGCAATGCGCGCAGCCCGACGTCCGTTCGCCCCTTCAAGCCAGCCGATTCACTCGATCCCAACGACGACACGATCATCGCGACCGTCACGAACATCACGTTATCGCACAACAGGACATACTTTGCGACCGTGCGCGCCACGAACGGTGCGCTGCTTGTCAGGTCGGTGAAGACGCCGCCTGTGCTTGTGGACCTTACACCGCCGCTGAGCGACCGCGTGGACGTCACGGCTACTGTCGCGAACGGGACGCCCGATGGCACCGGCACGATCTTCACCACAACGAACGATGCCATCTCCATCAAGTACGAGGGCTTCAGCGACCCCGAGTCGGGCATCAAGTAAGTCGCGGGCAACTTGAAAAAATCATACTGCTTGGATGCCTGCGCGCGCTTTGTGTATATGCTCTTGTCGTCTTATGTGCCGGTGTCCTTCCACGATCTCTCTCTCTGACGACTGACGATGTCCAGGTACTACGATTGGGCCATTGGCTCCACGCCTGGCGGCGCGGACATTCAGCGCTTCGTCTCTGTCGGCTTCAGCTTCAACACGTCGGCGCTGCGAAAGGCGCTGGGCGACAACGTCTTCAGAGGCAAGAACGAAAACGACACGTCGTATCTCACGCTCGGCCTCTACTCTGGCAAGGCGGAGACGGGTCGCAACATCACGAACATCCGTCGCTTCCACTCGCACTTTATGTTGGAGCGGTACCGCACGCTGTGGAACACGGTGCGCGCGCACAACTACGCCGGGCTCGCTTCGTCTGTGACGTCCGACAAGCCCATCATTGTACTCGCCGACACTGATTACCGGTGGGTTTCCCTTGCATCGTGCATGCCGCATACTGCCCATGCAACGCGCGCTTCATACACGCGCGGACACGCGTACCCGCACACGTGCCGGCTATCTCTGCTGTGTCCAGCAAGCGACGTGGAACCTGGACTCTAACCCCCCGCCCCTCTTTCACCCGCGCACCCAACAACGCAGCTTTTCGGACCCCGAGGACATCGACGCTCACTTTCCTCGGCGTGCGTACGGCGTAACGGGCATTTCCGTCGCCATTTCTGCGACGGAGGCAACCGAAATTGTCAACAACGGCACCCTTGTCGTGGGAGACGTCTCACGCGACGACTATGACGCGCCCGTGACGCTCGAGCCGGGCGCCATGCCCTTCCTGCGCAAGCCCGAGCAGTACACTTCGGGCGACAAGCTCGTCAAGTTCATCGACATGTCATTTGTGCTGTCGGACGCGGCGACCGTCGTGAAAGTCGGCGTGTTCCTCTCCGGCAGCCAACTTGCCACCGTCACCGCGAGCGACGGCTACCTCGAGCTGGTCACGTGGGACGCCCACGCACTGCAGTGGGTCCCTGGCACGGGCAAGTGCGGCGAATCGAAGGTGTATGGAAAGCCGGGGACGCAGGACGGCGTCTCGGGGAGCGCGTTTGAGTGGACCGTGTGTCCTCGCGAAGTGGCCCGCCGCAGGGCGAGTACGCTGGCGACGACGTCCTTTGCGCAGTACACGTTCAAGACTGCGACCACGATCAGCGGCAAGAAGAGTTCGTCCTCGAACGTCGGGCCGATCGTCGGTGGCGTCGTGGGCGTGCTGGGCGTCGCGGCGTGCGTCGTGGGTGCCGTGGTGTACCGGCGGCGGATGGCGCAGAAGAAGCCGGCGCCCGCAGGGATCAAGAAGTCGCTGAGTCAAGAGACGGTGCTCGAGGACTGGATGGCCACGCAGGACGAAATTGAGATGCTCGACAACCCCATGCGTTCCAGGAGCGTGAGCTTCGAAGACCTCACGGGCGCCGCGCCGAAGACGCACGCCACGCTGAGTCGTGCCGGGTCGCTCGACGTGCTCACGTCGGCGCACGTGGCAGGGAATGCTGGCGACGAGGCGCCCGCGGCCCCCCTTGCGCACTTTGTGGAGACGCACCGGCCAGACGCTCCCCCTCCGATGCCGGAGTACGGCGAGCCGGTGGTTGCGCCGGAAGAATCGGTGCTTGTTCGCCACGTCGTTGTGACGCGCGAAGCGCACGATCTGACTGCGCAGGAACAGGCGGCGGCCGAGTGGATGGCGGAAGAGGAGGGGATCGAGATGATGGACAACCCCGCGCACACAATGTCGCGCATTGGCAGTCTGGACAACCTCGTCGAGTTTACCCCCCTCGAGGTCGAAGAGAAGCCGGCACGGCGGCTGTCGCTGCTGGAGCGCATTAGGGGCGCGGACGACGTCGCCGAGGGGCAGGAGTCCCACCGCCGCGACAAGAAGGAGGTTGCGGCGAAGTTTGCTGCGGGAGCGAGCTCGACTGGAGACGACGACCCGCACACCGTGCCGATGACAAGTGGGGACGACGACGAACCGCTCACAGAAGAGCAGCGCACAGGTGAGAAATTGACTTACTTTGGTGTTGGCTATTTGCAGCGGCGCGCCACGGCAATTTCACTTGATTCGCGTAGACGCCAGACGTGCGCTCGACTGATCTATATCCACTTGCGCTCCAACAGCGAAAGCCAACGATTATTCGATGTACTCGCGCCGCGCGATCGGCCTCTTCTCCAAGTTTGAGACGGTGCGCAAGGCGAAGGAGAACATTCTCAACCCAAAGAAGCGGTAACGACGCCTCGCGGTTCCGCTATCTTCGCATTAAAGGCCTGTTTACGTTCCGGTCGGTCACCTGAGACGTAATTGTCGCTGCAGCCATTGTCTTTTCAGAAAATTCTGTTGGGTCAGTGTCACACTCGGCTCAACTGTTCGGCCGGTCGTGCGGGGACGCCTCCGATTCGCCGCGACAACGCGAAATTTTGCTGATAATTATTATAGCCCTCAGCCTAACTGACAGTTCCGCCGGCACCGCGTCGTCGCTCCCTTTATTGTACACTTAGTTTTCAGACTCGGAGGTGCTTCGGCAACGTCGCCGGCGGACGGCACGGACACGTACGGCCTAGCCATTCGCGCGCCGCCGCACCCGGTACCTGTTCCCCAACTTCATAGTTCGGGCAAGCCACCGGTCCTGAATGCCAGCCGCCCGCCGGTCACTAAGGGACTGATTCAGTCACTTTGCTGGCCGCCGATTCGGAGTCCACCGGAGTCTAAAAAGCGCCGGGTCGGCGCTGAAAAATCCGATGTCCAGACGGCCTACACCAATGAACGTCATTTTTTCATTCCGATTCGAGAATAAATCGTCCGACATGGAAAACGCCATACAAATGGCTCGATTTGAGAAATTCCGGAATCGTGTTTTCAGCGCGCCCGATGGACGCCTGAATAACAGGTGTGATATGCTCGGTTCCGTTCCCAATTCACATCGCCCTTCCCTTCCTCACGCGCATTGCACGAGGCCACCTCGAATTCGCAAACCGTTGGGCCGGCATCTCGGCCATCGTGACCGTGAGCGAAGTGAAGCAAGTCATTCGGGGCTGGCTGCCGGGCGCCCGCCGAACCGGCAGAACGGCTTTTTCGCACCGGCGCGCAAACTGACGGCACTTTCAGTTGTGCGGATTCGCCAACGACCTAGTCGTGCCCTCGTGGACGGCGTCGAGATGGGAACGCATCAACGCAACGCCGACCATGCGCACGGCGTGCACTGGCGAGGCCGGTCGGCCGTGCCGCACCGCACGCGCATCGGCACGACAAGCGGCGGCGCAACCGGCGTCGTTCTCTTGCTTGCGTGTCTCTTTCTCGCGGTCGCGAATAGCATCGACATGGCCCTTGCCTCCGGGGGCGCTGCCGACGTGGACGGTATCGCGGAACAGAGGATGGAGTCGACTGCAACAACAACTGTCAGTGACGGCGGCGCTAGCGGCCACGGGCAGGCCGAGGCACGTCAGCGCGCCGTCGAGGCTGACCCTGACGGTGCGGCTCGGGCTGATGACGCGACGCAGTTGTCCTCGAATTTGACGCGTGGCGGTGCGCGCGTCCGACGCGATCGGCACAGTTCAGTCACTTACTGGTGCACGGCGGGGAATAACCTTCGCAACAACCTCGTCGAGATTTCGTACATGTGGGGAGATGGACGCATGCGTTTCGCCCAGTTAAGTTGGCCGGACGGCAGCAACAGGATATGGCCGGCGGCGAACCAAAAATACGGGCTGAACTTCAACGACAATCACTACACACCGACGCGGTGGTGGACGTCCATGAACACATACAGAAGTGGCTCATACTTTGCAACGGTCGGCAGTGGTGTGGACGACTACGGACCATTCGAGGAATTCGCGGTGAGTGCTCAAGTCGTGCGACATGGGTGCCATATTCATTTACGCGGGGGGGGGGGGGGGGGGGAGAGC
>CALSCQ010001513.1:0-12352 GCA_943704525.1 Pigoraptor vietnamica | reverse complement strand
GGGGGGGTTAACCAGAGAGAGCAAGTGCTGCAAATGCAAGCGTGGCGGTTGCATAAGTGCGTGGCTGTGAGCGAACACACCTCCATCAGTAACAGGAGGTGGCGCAAGTCGCACGGGTGCTGGGGCCTGCAACCAAGCAAAGTAACGCTGAGCACACACCACGCACACATCACACGACGCGCGACAGGTACTCACTTTCGGGGGTCAGCGACCAATTGGTGGACAGCGGAGACAATGGCGTTCTGTGTCAGGCGCGGCTGCACGCGAAATGTGTAAGAGGCCAAGGCACACGCACACACACACAAACACACACACACACACACACACACGCGCGCGCGCGCGCACGCACGCACACACACACACACGCACACTCTCTCTCACACACACACACGCGCACTCACACACACACACACGCGCACAAACATACACACGCACACACACACACACACACACACACACACACACACACACACACACACACACACACACACACACGCACACGCACAAACACACACACACCGCACGCATCACCCACCAGCACAGCAATGACATCGAACGCACGCCGGGCCGATTCCATGTCCAGCCCACAGTCCTGAATGGTGCAGTCGTCGATGTCCTCGAGGCCGGGCTGCGGGAGGTGTGTGTATGTGTGTGTTGGCGTATCGCTTAGAAATGACACGCACAGTACGCAATTGCATGTCACGTGAGTGCGTGTGAGCAACATGTTCGCAGGGCGAGGCATGCTCTTGCCTTGGGTACCAATTGACGGACAGTAAGCGCACCTTCAAAAAGCTACGGTTGAGGAGAACGGCGGAGCGAAACGTGTCGAAGAGGACGTTTTGGAGCATCATGGTGTCCCCCGAGACATCGCTCGCGCGCGCAAGGCTCTTGAGCAAGTCGAGCGAGAGGTGCTCGTGCCGCGCCTGCATGAAGGGGACGGAGTTAAAGACGGCGACAGGAACATGGCATTCGGGCGCAACATGCACACACAACGCGACAATCAACATTGTGACTAGTTGCGTATTGAACTGAGGTTTGCGTGCGACAACAACACAAATGCACAGAGAACTGCCCACAAGCACCCGCGCACGTGACACGCACCGGCGGCGCTGCTCTGCCGTCTGGCGGCGGAAAGCACACGTAAGCGTCCAGAGTGAGCCCCGCCCCACACACGAGACACGTGACCCGCCCGGGCCGTCCGCGCGGAAGGGAGACCTGGTTGCCGCAACAGAGGCACTGCACGTTGTCCGCACCGCCGCTCGCACCCCCTCCACCACCCCCGCGCGACGGCGACGACTTCCCGGGCACGTTCGTGGGAGACGCGCCCGGCACGCGCCCGACATCTGCGCGGCTCATGTCGCCTCGCGCGCCTCTCTGTTCGCCGGGCGGTGCACGCGGATCCCCAGTGGGCGTTGGTCTGTCACGCACGGCGCGCGGCGGCGCATCGCCCTCGTCATCGCTAAACTGGAGCCCCGCCGAGCGCAGGAAACGTCGCATTCTTCACGAACTTGCAATCGGCGCGGCACCCGCGCGCACGTGACTGTCAGGAGTGTCCCATTTCACAGTCCCTGTGTACACGGAAGGCGATCGAAACTTCGAGGCAACCACGGCGCGCAGATCGGCGACCGATTCGATTCAAGCGCCTACAGCAGAGGGACCTCGGAGACAGACACGGTCACTCGCTCTCTCCGTTTCGCGCGCACTCGTTCTTCTCTCCCTGTTTGACGCGTTGCGCCCGACCGGTGTTTGGCGGTGCCGATGTAATCACACCCCCGGATGCAAACACGTTACCTGTTACCAAAGGAATGGTCACGTGAGTACGCCACGGGAATGGCGCTGACCGCGAAGAACGCAGACATTGTTCGACAGTGGCGCAAGCCGCTATCCGAGGAGAAGGACGACCCATGCGCACGCGCTGGCACAAACACCCACATCGTCTTCCGTCCCCTTCGAAATCGGCGTGTTGTAGTGCTGTGCTATGCCGTCGTAGCGTTGTTTTGGAATTGTGCGCAGTGGGGTGAAGTATTGACATGGCTTAAAGGTTCTCGGCGCGACGTCGCGTGCGCGTGGCGCTTCTGCACGAGCACCAGCAACGATGGAGCGCTGGCGAAAGTCGGTGGCGAGCGTGTTTGGAGACGCTGGGCCTGACGAGGCGCTTGCGGTGGACGCGCCGTTGGGGGCGACGGGGCGCACGGTCACCGCGAACGAGCCGGCGAAGAATGCGGTACGTGAGCGCACGAATTCACTGTGTGCGGCGTGTGTTGGTGCTGGTTTGACACCATGTTGCCTCTCTTCCCCGCAGGCACGGCGCTATGTGTGCAATCGCATCCGGACGACCAAGTACACGGCGCTCACGTTCGTGCCGAAGAACCTCTTCGAGCAGTTCCACCGGTTCTCAAACTGCTACTTTCTGGCGATGGTGATCATCTCGCTCGTGCCTGAGACGCAGGCGGTGATGCCGCAGACAGCCGCGCTGCCCCTCGTCGTTGTCCTGGCGGCGACGGCGGTGAAGGACGCATGGGAGGACTATAAGCGCGGCCGGAGCGACCGGGCGGAGAATGCGCGGGTGTGCGCTGTTGTGACGCCGAGTGGCGAGCTTGCCGTGCGCCCGTGGGCTGAGGTAGTTGTTGGGGACATTGTGAGGCTGGTGGCGGACGACGCCGTCCCCGCGGACATGCTTATCCTGTCGACGAGCGACACTAAGGGCGAGTGCCGTCTGGACACTGCGAGTCTGGACGGGGAGACGAACCTGAAGGTCCGCGAGGCGCACCCGCTGACGGCGGACATTGGGTGCGATTCGCCCGTCGGCGCGTCACGCCTGCGTGCGGAAGTCGAGGCGGAGAAGCCGAACAACAACCTGTTCCGGTTCCAAGGCACGCTGAACATCACCGCGGGAGTGCCGGACGGCGGCGTGTGCCGTGCGCCGGTGGCAATGCGGCACATGCTGCTGCGCGGGTGCACACTGCGCAACACGGAGTGGGCGATGGGGCTCGTGCTGTATGCCGGCCACGACACGAAGATCCTGCGGAACGACATGGGGTCGCGCCTGAAGCGCAGCCGCGTGGACATCACGGTGCAGAGGGAAACGCGCTACGTGTTTGTGGTGCTTGTACTGTGCTGCCTCTTCGCGGGCATCATGGCGTACTTTTGGGATAAGGACAAGCGGTGCGTGGCGCTCGTGTGTGCGAGTGTTTGGCGCAGCTGTGCCGAGTCCCCGTCAATCAATTGCTCACTGCGCAATGCACGGCAACTTGCGTACTGCCAGTGCTACCACTGCGCGCCGCACCTCGGCTTACTCTCATTGTTCATCTGTCTCTTCGCACCCAGGTCAAAGATGTGGTACATTTCGTCGCCCTTTTCATCGGGCGTCGTCGGCGTGATCAGCTTCTTCCAGTTTGCCCTCATTCTCCAGTCCATGGTGCCCATCTCGCTGGTGGGTGTATGCCTTCTTCAGTGCGCGCCCGCGAACGTGCCTGTATGTGTGTGACTTGACGTCTTTGTGGTCTGTAAAGGCCTGTCGTCGCCGTATTCGCTCGTTGACGTGCGCATGCGATTTATACGTCCCTCTCTGATTCTCCATGCGCTGTGACGCACGCAGTACGTCACCGTCGAAATGGTCAAGGTTGCCCAAGGTATTGTGCCGGGCGCAATTTGGGGGTGTGATGTGCGTGTGCTCATGTGAATGTTCGCGTGCCGCAGCCTATTTTATTGGTCAGGACCTGGAAATGTACCACGCCGAGACGGACTCACCCGCCGTGGCGCGCACGTCTGCGCTGAGCGAGGAGCTTGGGCAGATAGAGTACATTTTCAGGTACGCGCGTGGGGGGCTCTGTTGTAGGGCCGTGTTGTTTTTACTCCAAACAACGTTGCGGTTCGCTTCCTCTGTTTGTTGGCGAGGCATTTCGCATTCGTTCGTCGTCGTGTGCGTAAGAAGATTATTCTTCCGCGGCTATGCGAAGGTGCAGTTCAGCGACGCGTTTTCATCCCCCGCGTGTCCCTGCCGCAGCGACAAGACAGGCACCCTCACCATGAATTCGATGGTGTTTGCCGGCTGTTCCATTGGCGGAACACCGTACGCACTCGACGAGTCGTTCGACAGCGAACCAAAGGCGATCCCCGTCCCCCGCGCGGAGCCGTTCTCTTGCGCCCCTTACGCGGACCCCGACTTTCGCTTTTCCGACCCATCGCTTGTGCGGGATGCGCTCGACCTAGGCAAGGCCTCGTGCGTCGAATTCTTCACGGCCGTTGCGCTGTGTCACACGGCGCTCGTGTCCAAGTCCGTCTCGCGCGCCCCCAGCTCGGCATCGTCCGCTCCCGTATGTGTTGCGGACGTGTGCACACTCGGCGTGCCGTCTGAAGGCGTCGTGACTGTCGAAGTGGCGGACGAAAAGGCCGACAACACACGTGACGCGTGCGACACCGGGGCGGATGTGCTGGCTTGCACGGACGATCCGCGATCGCCCTCCGTGCGATCCTCGCGAGAGACCCCCGTGCCCTTCGAGCCCATTCGGTACCACGCGCAGAGCCCCGACGAAGCGGCGCTGGTCGCCGCCGCCCGTGACTTTGGCGTGGCGTTCCTGGGGAGGACGCAGGGGTCGGTTACGGTCGATGTGCGAGGTCACGAGACTGTGTATACGCTACTGAACGTCCTCGAGTTCAATTCGGAGCGGAAGCGCATGTCTGTGGTAGTGCGCGATCCGAACAGGTGGGGTTTGCGCTGTTCAGCCTGACAACGCGCCTGTGCGGTGACTGATATACGATGCGTATGTGCAGCAAGCGGATTCTCCTCCTGTGCAAGGGCGCCGACGACGTGGTTATCCCGCTTCTGCATTGCAACGAGTCTCGCGAGGCGAGCCCGGAGCTGTCGCGCGCCAGAGACACCGCTGCTGTGACGGAAGGGCACCTCCGCGCGTTTGCGCGGCGCGGACTTCGGACCCTTGTGTTTGCAAAGCGAGAGGTCAGCGACGAGTTGTACGCGACGTGGTCGCAGGAATACCTCGATGCGACCCTTGCCGTGGAGGACCGCGACGCCAAAGTGGACGCAGCGGCGGCGCGCCTCGAACATTCCCTGGAGCTACTCGGGGCCACGGCCGTGGACGACCAGCTGCAGGCGGGCGTGCCGGACGCGGTCGCTGCGCTGGGCATGGCGGGCATTCGGCTGTGGGTGCTGACGGGCGACAAGCAGGAGACGGCGATCAACATTGGACACGCGTGCCACCTCTTGACGGAGGACATGCGCGTCGAAGTTGTGAACGCACGCGACAGCGACGAGTGCGCGCGGCAGTTGCGCGCTATTGTGGACCGCCGCGAGGCCGCCATCGCCCTGCTTGCGAGGGGCTGCTGCGCAAAGACTGAGGGAGCGACGACGGGACAGTGCTGTGACGCTGCGGCGGTTGAAGCCGCCCGCGGTGACTGCGACTCTGCACGAAATGCGCTCGTGATCGACGGCATGTCGCTCCAGTTTGCGCTCTCGGACGAGCTCCGCGCCACTTTCATTGCGGCCGCAGATGGTTGTGCGAGCGTCGTGTGTTGCCGCTGCACGCCCGTGCAAAAGGCGGCGGTGGTCCAGTCAGTTCGGTCCGCGAAACGCGCGATAACGCTCGCGATTGGTGACGGCGCAAACGACGTCGGCATGCTGAAGGCGGCGGAAATCGGCGTTGGGATCAGCGGGAAAGAGGGGATGCAGGCGGTGATGGCGAGCGACTACGCGGTCGCACAGTTCCGGTGCGTTCTCTTGTGCCCGTCGCATTGCCACGTGTTCTGTTCGTCGCTGCCACGTGATGTTTGGTGGCCTTGAGCCAAGCGCCGTGTTCTTCGTGCTGAGGTCTATTGCAATCGTTTTCATTGCGGCTGGTTGTGAAGTGTTCTCCTCTGACTGCCCCTTCGCACTCCCAGGTTCCTCAAGCGTCTGCTGCTAGTGCACGGGCGGTGGTCGTACAAGCGAATCACGGCGATGGTGTTGTACTTCTTCTACAAGGTGCGTGGCCGTGGAGGCGTTGTCCCACATACACTGCCCCTTGCAGCTTCGTTACTGACGACGAAACCACGCAGAACTTTGTGTTCATCACGGTCAATCTCTGGTTCGGATTCTTCTCGGGTTTCTCCGGCCAGACGGTGTTCCAGTGAGTGCGCGTGTGCGTCCTGTCGCCCGCGACCATCAACTGACATTCGTTTCGCTTACAGGTTCACGTTGCTGATGTTCTACAACCTCGCCTTTACGTCGCTTCCTCCGATCGCGTTTGCCGTTCTCGACAAGGACATGCCTGCGGAGGCTGCGATGGCCATGCCACGGCTGTATGCGGAGGGCCTCAACAACATGTGCTTTAGGTGCGTCCTTGAGATCGCCTCCTCGTTTTTGTTTTATTAGTTTACTATTTCCCCATTCTTTTCTTTCTTCGTTTGTTTTGTGAAATGCCAGCTCAATGCCAGTTTGCCTCCGCGTGCGCAGCCGCGTGGCGTTTTGGGCCGCCATCGTCGACGGAGTGTATCAGAGCATCGTCACGTTCTTCGTGCCGTACTTTGCGCTCGATATTGGTCGGGACGGCACGACGGGCGATCTGTGGTCACTCGGGATCACAACGTTCACCGCGCTAGTGATTGTCGCCAACGGGCGCCTTGCGCTGGAGGTGCACGAGTGGAATGCCATAATAACGGGGCTGACGGTCGGATCGGCGGCGCTCTGGTTCTTCTACATGCTCGCGTGAGTGTGTTTGCGCCTGCGAGCCTTTGCCGTATCCTGAGGCGGTACCTTTGCGGCTGTTGCGCGCCTTCTCGGTGTGTCGTTGCTGACGGATTCGCTGTGCGCAGCTACATGAACATCATGCCCGAGTCGAACTCCACCTTCGGCATTGTGTGGTTTCTGTACTCGAATGCGTCGTATTGGTTCGCGGTGATTCTCTCTGTTGTGCTCGCGCTCCTCCCCGTGTGGGCGCAGCGGCACTTCCACCGCGACAATCGCCCGCTGCCGTCGCAACTTGTGCGCGAGCAGATTGCCTTTGGCATCGCACCCTTCGACGGTTCGCTAGATGCAGCCTCCCTGCGCCGCCCATTGCGGTGTCGAGGCGATGCGTTCAAGAGCGGCGGCCGCGAAAGCCCCTTGCCCGTTATGCGCACATCGGACTCGACGCGCGCGCGAAATACCGGAGCCCTCCGAAGGTGCGTGATGTGAGCATGTCGCTATTAGGCGTGTGCTGAGAGTTTTATTGCGCGTGATACGCCGATGTCTGTGTCCCTAGTGTGCGACGCTGTGCTTGAGTTTGACTGCGCCGTGATTTGGGCTCAGTGTGTGTGCGACGCGCCGTGCTGCACTCAGGCATCTGACTGACTGCCGCCACTCTGTCACGCAGCCGCCGTGCGTCTGGAACGCAGCAGCTTGAATTGTCGCCCATCGCCGTGCGATCGAGCGTCGTTGTGGCACCCTAAATAAAAACCAACCAAACAATTTGCAGTCCTCTGACACATGCACTGAGCAATGCACACCGGCACGGCAGAACCACGCGCAGACCACCGTGGTTTACTGCTATCGCCGCGGCTGCCCCTGCAGATTCCTCCCCTGCATAAGGCGCTGCGCGACAGCGAGTGCAGCGGCCGTCGCAGCCGCATTCGCGTTCGGCGCACTCCCCGGTGCGGGGGGCGCCACGTGACCCTGCCCGGCTGCCCCCGCGCCCGTCGGCCCCGCGCGTGCCAGCCGCGCCGCCACAGCCGCCGCCGCCTGCAGCGCGGACGCAGGTGTCGGGGAGGGTGCAGACGAAGACCGCCCCGAGTGCACAAACGGAATCGCCGTGCGTTGCTGCTGCTGCTCGCGGCGCTGTCGGTCCCGTCGGTCGGTGTATTCAATCTGCGCGCGCGCGAGCTCTTCGTAGTACGCCTCGGGGCCAAAATCGCGCGAGATGCCGGCGCCCGCGGGGTAATTCGTGCCCGTCTCGCAGAGATCGAGGAATGCGACGAGCTTTTCGTATATGTTGGGGTTGTGAAATTCCTTGGTGCGGTGGAGCTGCGCGTTCACGCCCTGCGCGCCCTTCGATGCGTGCCATCGCGCCACGCGTCGTGCAAGCTCCGGCGGCACATCGCCCTTCGGCTCCGGCGGCAAGAGCACGTGAGAGACGCACATAAAGGGCGCGGGTGCGGGCGCGTCGTCCTCGGGCGCACCGCGAACCCACGCGTTGTCGTCGCTGCGGTCCACGGCGTCCGCTGCGGCCAATTCCTCCCCGCTGACGGCGTCCGCCAGGTGGCTAGTCACGTGCGGCGGCGAGTCATCGTTGTCATACTGCACGAGCGACGCCGTGCGCTCCATGGTGCGTGCGCGCACCGCCGCGCAACGCCTCTCTGGCGTTCAAATTGCAACAGGTGACTACATTGTACAACAGGTGCTAAGGTGACACAATGTGACGTCAAATATTTCGTGGTGTCATGATGACGCGACCGGTTGCCAGTCCGGCGATTTCAGAGAATTCACGGTTTCGCCGTTCATGACAGACGAGAAGCTCAAGATGGCACACGAGTTCGCGCTGGAATCCTTCTCGTTATGGGGCCGCAAAATTCTCGGGGTGGCCCGTAACTATGCGTGGGTGGACTTTGCCTGTTAGTGGCGCTTCAGCTTCCGGCGCAATTCGGCATTCACGGATGACCCGCCGCGCCTTAGACACGCTGCTGCCGGACGCGCCATAGACTCGGCCAGCTGTTCGCTGTTCTCGCTTCTTCATTATTGAATGCGCGTCTATTGTGCGTGCGCATGCAGGACGCATGCGGTGGCCAGCGGCAATGAAATGCCTTCGGAGTGCATCATATTTATGAAGCCCACTTCGTCCTATCTCCACGATGGCGGCGTCATTGAACTACCCGCGGGCGCCTCCCAATTGTTTGTGGAAGGTGGGCTCGTCATTAAGTGGTACGTTGCCTTCTGACTGGCGTGGATTCTGTAGCGCGCTGTGCCATGCTCCCTCGTCAGTCTGCAAATGCAACGCCATTGGTTACTTTAATTGCACACAACGATGGTATAGTTTCGGCGTCGGTGTGGACTCAAGCATTATCGCATCAGCATCGCCACTCCAGCAGACGACTTGCTGCCACTTGACTGATCGCTGTGTGCTTGGCTGACCTATTTGTCAATGCCTGCTGTCCCAATACGCAGTGGAGCTCGGTGTCGTCATTGGCAAAACGGGTTCGTGATCTTCGCCGCCCTTCTCTTGCTGAATTGCCGTCGCATTGTTTCTGGTGAGCCAAACCGGCAGCAAGCAGTAGCCATCGCTCACGTCTGCTCGTTTTCTGTTTTGCCAGGACGTCATATTTCGATTAATCATGCAGAGTCCCACATTGCGGGTGGGCACACTTCACTGTGCGTGACCAAAGTGCCCTCCTAGACCCGTCTATACTCGGGGCAGTCGGTGTCGGGCAGTCGTCGGTGGTTCGGTGTGGTGCAATTGGCTGAGGCCGCCATGCATTTTTTGTTGCCGCGGCCGTGTCTTCTTCATTGACGGTGCGTGTCAATGCGACGTGCAGGCTATGTTGTTGCGATCGACATGACGGACCGCCGTGATGTCGTGAGTGTTTGACGGCCCTGGTTCTCATTGTTTGTGCCATTGTGCAATGGGAACTGCAGTAGCACTGATTCGTAATTCAATCTCTGTTGTCTGACGAACGGAAAGTTCCGGTTGGTGAGGGACGGGTTACCGTGGGATGTTGGCAAGGGCAGCGACACATTCTGTCCGATAAGGTACGTTTATTTATGCATTTGTATCGGGCAAAACGTGCATTGGTTGCGACTAACGAGCTACGCCGCAGCCGTTTTGTGGCAAAGCAATGTCTGAGCAGAGTGCAGGACTTACAGCTGTGGCTGAAGGTGTGTCCATAGAATGTCGAGTGTCTCGTGCAAGTGATTTTGTTGCTGACTCATAACATGATTACTTTAGTTATTATAAGAAGGTGTATCCCAAGAAGTGACTAAACGATTCGGTCATGTGTTTCGTCACACAGATCAATGGCGCTCTTGCCCAGGAGGGCTGCGTTGGTGACATGCAATTCAGGTGGGGCTGTTTTGTGTGCAGTATCATTCTGTCAATGGCTGCACTGCATCTTGCCCCATTGACGTGATTGCAATGGCGGCCGTCCTCTTTGCTGCAGCATACCCTATCTGTTGGAATTTTCCAGCCAAGGAATGACCCTCGAGAGGGGTGACCTTGTTCTGACGGGTGAGTTGCCAATGGAGCTGCCCTGTATGGTAGCTGAATTGAGTACTAACTTTTCATTTTTGTGATCCTCTCGGTCCCGCCTTGAATCCCTAATTTGCTGGCGTCTGACCTTAAGTTGTTGTGCGGCCCTAATGTGCCAGTGAGTGGCTGATTTTGGCATAACGCATCTCACAGGTACACCCGGGGGCATCACTCCTGTGCGGGATGGTGACACAGTCACGATTGGGCTCAGTGATAGTGGAGGCCCAATTGTCATTGCGGCCTTCCGCGTTGGCACTCATTTTGTGACTGAAAATTAACGGCGGACAGCCCAGAAGCCAGCTGAGTATCACTTGTCGTGCGAGCGCACGCACTGCCGGGCATTGCCATGACAATCAATGACATGTCTGCCGGGCATTGCCATGACACTGACAGTGGGTCGGATCCCGATCGCCGACTGGGTTCAATCTGCAAAAGGAACGATTAAAAATCGCGCAAAACTTTTCCAGCGAGTCGACGGATTCGAGAACGCCGACTCTGTACAAAAAATAAAACGTCCGAATGTGTCCAAAACGTTTCCCGGTGGGCAGAGGGTTCACGGATCGGCGACTCTGTCCGAAAAATAAACGACCGAATTCGTCGAAAACGTTTTCCAGCGGGACCGGTGAATGGACTGGCTCACAATCACCGGCTGGGTTTGAACGTACAGTAGTTGTGTCGCAAGATGGACGGACAAAGGGGCGAAAAGCGGGATATGCGGTCTCGGACTTGTGCTCCCACGATCTGATAGACGGCCAAAGGGGCGAAGAACAAGATGTGTAAGTTAGAATTGTGTAAGATAGAGGGACAAAGGCGCGAAGAACGAACTGAATACATGGGCGAAACCGACAGCCGAGGATGTATGGGCGCGGACTTGTCATATAAAAGAGGGACAAAATAATGTGCAAAACAGTCGGAATATGTGGGCGCAAAACTGTGTTTACTGTACTAGATAGACAAACAAAGACGCAAAGAACGAGATATGTGTGAGCGGAGTTGTGGTGTCGCAAAATAGAGTAGAGGAAAGGCGCGAAGAACGGGATATGTGGGCGAAACAAAGATATGTGGGCGTGGACTTGTGAGAGAGGGACAACTGAATGCGCAAAGAACAAGGTAGACGAACAAGACTGAGTAACGACTGTCGCTGACTCCGTCCGAATAGAAGAACGACCGAGTCTCAGTCTCCAAAACTTTTCACCGAGCGGGCGGACTAGTTCACGAATGCCGCCTGGGCTGTGTAAAAAGTTAGAACGACCGAGTCTGCACAAAACGTTTCCGAGCGGGAGACCGGTTCACGATTGCCGGCTCGATCGCGATCATTACAAACGGGACGACGGAGAAAAGTGCAAAAAGTTGGTAAGTCTGATTCCTAGTGGGTGGATCGGCCGGCCCGGTTCACGATCGCCCCGGCCGGCGGGTTTGGAAAAACAGATCGACGGAGTCTGCGCAAAACTTTTCCAAAGCGGGGGACCGGTTTACGACTGCCGGCTGGGTTGTGTAAAAGGAACGGCCGAGTTTGCCCAAAACTTTATCCAGCGGGTGGACCGGTTCACGATCGCCGTCTGGGTGCGAAAAAGGGGGCTGACTGAGACTGCAGAAAATTTTCTAAGCCGATGGACCGGTTTACGATTGCCGAAGACCACTGACATCGACAAAAGACTCAATTGGACCCAAACTTGACCTGGTTTAACCCAAAAGGTCTTGCGCACTTTGGCGCCGATTGCGCCACGGCAGTCTCGCCAGACGAGTAATGACTCCTTTCAGTCAACACGCGATTGTTGGAAACGGCCGGGCGGGGAATTAAATAATTTTGTCGCCGGTTCGACCAGCAAATGGCAGCAAACCGGAAAAGAAAAACAACGGAGTGCTCTTGCGAAATTGATTCAAATACTGCGCGCAATTCGTGTCGCGATCGATCAGGGTGACTTTGGATCGGAAGTGGCGCCCAAGCCGAAGGCGACCAGGAAAAGGCGGCGCTTGGGGACCGATGACGCCAGCGCGGACGACATCAAAGAAACGGCCGCGAATCTGTTCCCGGCGATCCAACGTGCGCTGTGCAATTGCCTACTCGAATTGGAGGACCTAACCTAAGATTATTAAATGACGAAGTGGCGAATCTAAATTATAGGATTTGTTGCCGCGGGGGG
>CALSCQ010001510.1:0-20006 GCA_943704525.1 Pigoraptor vietnamica | reverse complement strand
ACATGCGTGTGTGCGCGGACATACACTCGCACACATTTCTTGACTTCTGTTTTGCGTCGCATTCTTGACCCGAGCACACATCGCCGCTGATGACGCCAATCGCCAATTACGTCCACACAGGGCGTAGTGCGCCACTTGCGTCCGTCTCTGTGTCCCTCGGTGCGCACACTGCCGTCGGCCACGCGGACGCCAGCGGTGCGTGGTCGGTGGCCATGGAGCAGGTGCCACACGGAGGGCCCCACGTGTTGACCGTCGTCTGCGACGAGCAGCGCATCGTATTGAGGAATGTCCTAATTGGCGACGTGTACTTTTGCGCGGTGGGAATGCGCGTTTATGACCCCCAATCAACCCTTCTCTCGTGCTTGTCTACTCACCCTTCTTCCGGGTTTGTCATACTGCTCCCACTGTTCTCTTTTCGTGGCTTAATGTTTCGCCGTACACTCGCACCCACTCTTCACTTATGGTGCAGTCTCCATGTCGGTGAGCTTGTGCAGGTAGTCGTTGACCCTTTTCTCTACGCGGTGGTTGCCCAACACACAGTTTCATTTGCGCCGTTTGACAATCATAACAAGAAGCGCGCACGCACGCTGATACTGACACTCGCGCAACTGACACGCACGCAGGGCCAATCGAACATGCAGTTTCATATCGGGGCCGGCTTTAACGCGAGCGAAGAGATAGAGGACTCGATCAATTACCCGTCGCTGCGCTTCTTCACCGGCCTTCGCACATGGGCAGACGCGCCCATGGAGAACACATTCACGGCGGTACGTACTAAACGTTACGGCGTCCATTGTGCGTGTGATGTGGGGCATGCGTGCGTCCGTGAGCGTGACTGTGTGTGGTGTGCGTGGGTGGGTGTGAACGTTGCGTGAAGATGTCGCTTGTAGGTTCTCACTGCCCTACAACAACGTTTCCTTTGTCGTCTCCATTCCCGTTTCCACCACAGGTCCCGCAGTACGTGTGGGCGGCCTCGCACCCGACGACCGTCCACAGCAACATCTCCATTGGGACGTTCCAGGACCCGTACGAATACGTGAGCGCACTGTGGTGGGTGCGGCGGATGAAAGACCGAAGCCGTATATTGTGTGTGTGATGTGTGATGTGTTTGTGTGATGTGTTTGTGTGTGTGTGTGTGTGTGTGTGTGCGTGTGTGTGTGTGTGTGTGTGACTGTGCGTGTGTGTGTGTGTGTGTGCATGTGCGTGTGTATATGAGCGCGCGTCTTGTGAGTGCGTTATGTGGAACAAAGTACGTGCAACGGGGTCAATATTGAAGATTATCGACCACATTTCATCGCAGCTATTTCTTTGGGCGCGATCTGATTCGCTCGGGCGTCGTAAAAAACGTCGGGCTCGTCGTCAGGTGCGTTTCTCTGTTGTTACGCATTTGCTGTGTGTGCGCGCCCACGTGCTCGTTAATGGTTGCGTGGCGCACATTCTGGCGCCGTATGCTTATCTCCGTGTGCGTGTGCGTGTAAGCCGGGTGTCGTGCGCGTGTGTGACAGCTGTCGATCTTTTCGGCCGTTAGAGATATGATACATTCATGAGTGTGAATGTGTTCAAAAAGAGGTTGTGCTTGGATCACGTGCCCGTGACTGTTGTGGCGCTGCTATCGCTCAACCACGCATCCACTCCCCATTGTCCACAGTGCAAAGTCGGGCACAACGATTGAACCCTGGAGTTCCCGCGAGGCCTTGGACGAATGCCCAGAGCCACGCGGCGCTGACGGAAACACGTGCGTGCTTCGTTATGGACGATATGATGTGACGATGCGTGTGTTTCGGTTGTAGTACCGGGGGGGGAGGGAGAATTGGAGGGTTGCGTGTGTGACGTTAGGTATTGCAGTGATGTCGTGTTGCGTGTTGCGAGCGTGCCTCGTTAATGCCCGGTGACCATTGCAGGCTGCGTGAGAACGGCACCATGGTACTTGACACGCGGCTGTACAATTCGATGGTGCGCCCTTACCTGCCGATGTCATTCAGGGCATTTCTGTGGTGCGTGAGTGCGCTTGCGCGTGACATTCACGTTACGCACGCAGGCACACCGCACACGCACGCACGCATACGCACACACACACGTGCACACACACATACAGACACGCGCGCACACAGACACACACACTCAAACACGCACAAACACACAGACACACACACACATGCACACACACACAGACACGCGCGCGCACACAGACACACACACTCAAACACGCACACACACACCGACACACACACACGCACATGCACATTTGTGCATGTTTTCGCGCGTCACTCAGTTTCGTAGCCCTCTTCCACACTCTCCCCATCACACTCACGCGCTCTTCTCTCCCTTCGCAGGTACCAGGGCGAGAGTAACTCGCGAATGGCGGTGGGGTACGCGTGCCGTCTCACTGCGCTCATCGCTGATTTTCGCCGCCGCTTTGCCGGTGCCGCGCGCACGCCCTTTCTGCTCGTGGAAATCGCGGGCTACACGAACACCCCGCGGTCGAAATTCCCGGTGATCCGCGCGCAACAGGCGGTGCGTCCCGTGTCCTCGTTCCCTTGTCCTCGTCCCCTCTTTCGCGCTTTTATGTGCTGGTGTTGATCGAGCAGCCGAACTATAGTTTAAGCTGATCCTACAGTTGTCTCTGTGGGTTCGATTCCTATGATTGCCTGTTGAACTGAGGCCTTTTTTTCCATTACGTCGTCTTGCGCGTCGTTTTGGCGATTCTGAAGGAGGAACATCGACGCGCACACAATGTAACAGCGTGACGCCATATTCTGTTGTTCGCAGGAGGTGGCCAACAGCGTTGCGAACGTGGGCATGGCATCGGCGCACGACCTAAGGTACAGACCCCACACATATCTTGATATCCCTCGCAGATGTCCTTGCCAGTTTGCCGCGAGCCCTCCGCGCCACGCTGCCAATGCCGCTCACACTTCCTCACAACTTTATGGCGCGTGTGTTTTTCTGTCGTCTCCACACACTGACGGCACTGCATGAGCAGCGATATGGAGTCACCGCACGGTGCGATACACCCGCGCAACAAGCAGACGATTGCGCGGCGCCTCGTGCTCATCGCGAAGAAGATGGTGTATGGGGACGCGCGTGTGGTCGATCGCGGTCCCGTCTTCCTCCGGGCCACTTGGAAGGGTCGGTGTCTGATTTCCTCCGAATTGGCGCTTTAGGGTGTGCTCTTCGTCTGACGCGTCCCGCTCTGTGCGTGCCTTTGCGTCTCCTCGCTGTCTTGGTGCCTCCATCTGCACGCGAGGGTGCATTTGTGTCTGTGCATTGTTGCTCATGCTGTGTCTGAGCTAGGATGTCATTATCTCCCCTTCCCTCTTCGCTTCGCCCATTTTCTCAACGTACACCTTAACTTCTTCCGTGCTCAGGCGTGGTCAGCAACGGCACCCAAGAGGTCCTCCTCGACTTCAAGGCGGGCGATGGCGGCATTCGCCTCGCGCCGTGCGAGGGGTGCAGTGAGTGCTGTGGAGGATCGAGCTCGTTCGACGTCCTCGGTGAGGGCGACGAGTGGGTTCCTGTGCGCTCGGCGACAGTCGTCAGTCCGCGCAATTCGTATGGCATTGGTTCCATATCGCTTCTCGTTGCGGAAGGGGTCGGCGCTGTGCGTGGTGTGCGGCACGCGCAGCTCAACTCCCCGCAGTGTGCCGTGTATGGTAGCAATGAGCTCCCATCGACGCCGTTCACATATGTCGCCGACGGGAGGCACTTATAGAACCGCCGACTAAAGTACACCGAGTCCAATGCTTTCATAGCGTCGTTGCTCGCCGCCGAATATGTCGCCGACGGGACTTGTGGCACCATGAAAGCCAACGAACAAACACACACAGTGTTGGGGGTATGTGCCTTCCGGCACTCCCTTGAGGGGCTATAATGCAGGCTCCGGCTGAGTAATGGGACGAGGGGGCTGCGTAGAGAGAAACGCACAAATAGCAACCCGTTCAAATTCGAATCGACAAAGCCCTCTATCGCACGTGACCAAACGCAACTCCCGATATGCGCATAACCCAACTTCACGGTGCTCCAATCAGTGCCTTCATCGCGAGCGTCCCACTCCGCCTGCGCACAACCCATGTGTGCGCGATTGGCATCACCAGCGACCATGTCGGGTGTCGTCGCGGGCTTTGGGTCGCTGCCGGTGGATGTGATTGTTACCCACATTGTCCCTTACCTCGCGAACGCCGACGTCTGCCGCCTCTGCAAGGTCAGCGGATTTCTGCGGCGAATTCTGTCGAACGAGCGCCTTGTCTATCTCTGGCCGCTGTACAGTCGCCGGTACATTTGGGACGATGCGTTTCGCGTCGAGGTGCGCGCCTCGATTCCCGTCAATCGCCTCGTCCTCTCTGCTCTCGACGACGGTCATGACCGGCAACGCGATCGCGTTATAGTGAAGGACATTGCGGCGTTCGCGAATGTGCACACGGCGGATCTTCGCGGACTCTCCTACGACTCTCCAAAGGATCTGCCCGACATGGCGGTTCTGTCGGGCGTGCACACCATATGTTTGGACGATATTCCCTTCCAGCGCACCCGTGTCTGCGCACTCCGTCGTTCTCGGTGCGGCGTGCCGGGATGGCACTGACCTTGCGACCTTTGCTGACGTCGCCTTCCTCAATGTCGTGCACGCGAGTGTCCCGAGCTTGTCGGGATTGCGCCCGCGTCACGCTGTTCTAGGGTGCTGTCGCCCTCGAAGCGTTCACGAGCGCCGCGTGGAAGGATTGAAGGACATCTCGAGCCTCATCGACGCGAAAACAATCGAGCTCATTGACTGTGTGGACGTGCCACTGTCGCAGATTGCCGCGCTGCGGGGGGTGGTCAAGGTGGTGCTCCACAAGTCGGAGTTGTGCGCGATTCCGCCAGAGCTTGCGGGCGTCCACACGCTGGACCTCTCGCGTTCGGCCGCGCTTTCGGACGTGGCAAACGGTCGCCACGTACACACCTTGGTGCTCGCTAATTGCGAGAGTGTCTTCGACGTCTCTCCCCTGGCGAGCGTGCACAGTCTGGACTTGGCGGGGGGCGCAAACGATCGAGCGCCGGGGGGACAGAGACCAATCCGCATGCGCGACGTATCGGCGCTTGGCGGCGTGCACACGCTCATTCTTACGGCAAACTATTGCCTGACTGGCGTCGACGCACTCGGCCGCGGCAACCACACGCTCGTGCTGGCCTCAACGCGGTGTGAAATCGACGACTTTTCGCATTTGGGCGCCGTCCACACCCTAGACGTCTCGGGCAACCACGAGATTCGTTCTGGCATGGGGCTCGGGCGCGTCCACTCGCTGACTCTCGCCAACTGTCGCAATTTTGTTGATGCTTCGGCGCTCGGCGGCGTGCACGCGCTTTCCTTCGACGGGTGTCAGGTGGCGGATGTCTCGGCGCTCGGGACTGTGCACACGCTTACCATCAAGAAATGTCCAGTTGTGGATGTCTCGGCCCTCGGTCGCGCGCACTCGCTTGCGATAAGGCACATGCCGCAAATTCTTACCGGAGTTTCGTCGCTTGGAGGCGTACACCATCTCAATCTGTCCTACAGCTACGGAAACATCGCGGATGCCTCTGGACTCGGCGCGGGTCACAGTCTCAACCTCTCGTTTACGTCGGTCAGCGACGTGTCGTTCCTCGGGCGTTTGCACACGTTGAATCTTCATGGCTGTGGCTCAGTCACGGATGCGTCGATGCTGGGCGCGGTGTTCTGTCTGGACCTGACCGCAACAGGCGTTACCGACGTGCGAGGCTTGGGCTTTGTCCACACCCTCAAGTTGGGAAGCACCCGCGTCACGAATGTGTCGGCGCTAGGCCGCGTGCACACACTGGACCTGTCGCATTGTGAGGACCTTGTCGACGTCTCGGCGCTTGGAGGTGTCCACGACTTGAACCTCTCGGGGTGTCGGCGCATAACGGATGTGTCTGCGCTCGGGCGCGTGTGTGTTCTAAACGTCAATTGCGCGGCACTTGTCGATTTGTCGCCATTGCGTAGCGTGCGAAAATTGCTTATTTAATTCTGTCTGGACCTGACCGCAACGGGCGTGACCGATGTGTGTGTGCGTGGCTTGGGCTCGGTCCAACCCTCAGGTTGGGAGGCACCCGCGTTACGAATGTGTCGGCACTCGGCCGCGTGCACACACTTGACCTCTCCGGCTGTCAGGAGCTTGTCGACGTTTCTGCGCTTGGAGGCGTCCACGACTTGAACCTCGCGAGGTGTCCGCACATAACGGATGTGTCTGCGCTCGGGCGTGTTTGCACACTAAGCGTTGTAACTTGCACGTCAATTGTCAATTTGTCGCCGCTGCGCAGCGTCCGAAAGTTGCGTCTTTAATTGAAAGCGCGAATCGAACACACACACACACACACACACTGATGTACATACAAACCTTCTGCGTCCATTTTCGGGCCCACTTCACGCACGTGTGGCGTTTCGTTGGCAGCGTAAGCTCCTCACGCGGAGTTCGTCGATGACGGCAAAGTCGATGGACGCGCACCACGGCACAAAAACACCTCAGCCGGGATCGCCCGCGCAGGGGCTCGGACAAAGTGGCGGTGCCATTGACGATCGGCGCGGACTGACGTGGCTCGTCCCAAACGGCCCGAATTGCTGTACTGACGGCATGCACTGCTTAAAGCGCGCCAGTGCAGGGAAAAAATAAAAATAAAAAATAAGCACAAGCAATGATATCGTCATGCGAAAGAACTGACAGCCACAAGCACACACGTCAGCTACTTCAGTGAGACCATGCATATGATGTCGGCGATTGCGCCGCCCGCAAATACGGCCCTTTTTGGGGCTGCGTAGTCCAACGCCGCGACGGAGTCTGCGGCCGGCTGTAACTGACACTGAGCGCTTCGCAACGCACCCCGCACCGACGTTCGCATCGTGTACCTTCATGATCAAGCACAACGTCAATCCACTTTGACCACGGGGGGCCGGGACTGGATCCCCCTGCCCAGCGCCAGCAAGAAACACTGCGAGCGCTTCCGATCAGAGCCCACAGCACGAACTGCTCCGATTGTAGCGTTCGTTCACCGGGCGCATTGCTTATGCGCATGTCGCTCTCCATGCCGACAACTGTATCAGCACGCTCGTCCCCGCGAAGGATCCGACGGTCGTGATTGGTGCTTGCACAGTGATTTTCAGGTTTTTTTTTTTTTGTTTTTTTTTTTTTTTTTTTTTTTTTTTGCTTGTTAATCACGTGCCAGTCCACCAAACAAAAAAATTCAGGCTCGTCCGTAACCGGCACCGGCGTACCACTATGGGGTTTTCCTCTCCCCTCAAATGAGCGACTGCTGCGCCTGCGTGCACCGCCGACAGAGCCACCGCACGAGCTTAGTGTCGCGCTCCACGCACTTGCTGAGGTCACCGTAGCGTCCCGTAGGGTCCCTCTCGCGCAACAGTCGCTCAAACTCTCGAATTGTGACGCCGTCCAGCACGGAAAACGCGCTCGCCTCCAGCCCTGCTGTAGGAGGGCCTTCCCTCTCCGCACACGCCGCCTGCTTGCACGCCGCGATTTCCGACACGAGCGCATGGAACGCGCCCACGTCGCCCTCGCACAGCGAGCCCAGAATGCCGGCCGCACCCCCCGCCGCCGACCCCACCGTCCCAGCGAGGGGCACGGCCGACGCCGCTGGGCCGCACAGCGCCAGTTCGACGAGACGCAGTGTCTTGAGTGTCAGCGGCAGCGCCTTCGCAAACGCGTTCTTCATCTTCTCGACCGGGTAACCCCCGTGGTCGGTGAAGTGAGGGCCCGTTGTGCCGGCGCCGTCGCAGAGCAAGTGGAGCACGAACGACTCCTTGGCCCAGTGGGCCAGGCTGACCTTCGACGCGAGCGCTCGCATGCGTGCAACCATGCCATCCGTCTGCCGCTTTGGCGCGGGCAGCACGCAGAACTTGGTCGGTATCACGCGAAAGTCGAGATCGGCGGTCATGCGCGCGCTTGCTTCGGCCGCCACACTCAGCGCCGCCAGTTGCGCCTGCACCGCTTCGAGCCTCGCGACCATTGCGCCCGTCTCCGCAACACGGAGTCGTTCTTGGTTGGACAGTTCGGCCACGAGTGCTGCCGCAAGCGAGGGATCGCCGATGCGCTGGACGAGCGTCGCCACGGGTGGGGGATCGAGCGCGTTGAAGCCAATCCTTGCGCTCTGCAGGGCTGCTTCTGCCGGTGGCAGTGGCTCGGGTGCAATCGACACGGAGGAGGACGTGCGAACGGCAAGTGCAACCGGCAATACGAGACCGGTGGCGGACGGCGGCCGTCCACTTCCATCGGGAGGTCCGTGAGACACGGCGCCGCTACCTCCCAGTTCGGCCGTTTCGTACACACGGCGCGCGGCAAAGGCAGACGCCGCGTCCTCGGGCGAGAGGCCGCCGACGTACTGTTCCCAGCGCTCCATGTCCAGCGCCTCGACGAGTTGACACACGCGCACCCGCTTGCACCGCGACGCGCACATGGTCACCTCCCCGCCCTCCGGATCGCGCAGCTCGTCGTACACCTCCGCGGCCGAAAACCACGCGCGCTGCGTCCCCTGCTGCGGCGTCTTGGCATTACACGCGGGACACGCGACGGCGACCGACACTTCGGACACCAGCTGCGCATACTCCTCGACGAGAAGATTGCGCAGGACGGATACGGCCCACCGGCAGAGGTCGTCCTGCCGTCCCGTGGCCGACAAAAACGACACCGCGACGCGGCCATCCGGGGTAGTCTGCGAGAGCTCGACGGCGCACGCGTGACCTTGCGTGTCTTCGAGGAGCGTGCCGTATTTCCAACAAGCGCTGATATTGCGCGCATTCCGCTGCAACCGCCACTGAAGTCGGTGGAAGAGCGCCGCCGGCATAAACTCAAACTCGTAGCGGCGACACGGCAACAGCGACCCGTGTCGATTGCGCGCGGCCGAACCCGGCCGTAGGCGCTCGGGCAACAAACAAGGGACGAGAGACTCGTCCGCACCGATTCGATACATGAGCTCAAATTCGACCATGAGTTGGAGGAGGGCTGCATGCGTGGACGCGTCGACGCCGGCCTCCGTCCACAGGAGAGACGCAAACTGGTCGCGCAGAACGCCGTGGGCCGGGATGTGCTCGGCGCGCGTTGTGACAATCTGCGCGAGTGCATGCGACAGCCACGACAGGTCCAATATGACGAGATCGCCGAGGCTGTCGCCGACCGCCGTCCCCTCTGTGCGCCCGCCGTACCACAACACGCTGCCGCGGTCGTGAAGCATGCGCAGCGCGTGGACGACAGAGTCCGACGGCACGCCCGCATCGACGCCGACCGCACGCGCCTCTGCAAAGGATACGTGTGACTTGCCGCTGCTCAAAAGCGCGTCTTCCATCGCGAGCCATGAGTGAGGCGCTGGCTGGCGGAGAGCGGCGAGGAACCCGCACGCCTGCACGACGCACGACCGGACGCTGTCGTAATTCTTTGCGGTCCTCGCGTCTGTTGCGAGATGCGCAATAATGGAGAGGCGCCCTGCGAACCGCGCCAAAACCCCGTCGACGCCGTCCGACGGCAGCGAGTTGTCTTCTGCGTATGTCATGGCGATAATGACGGGCGCTCCCGGTGCGCGGAGGGCGATCGAGTCGAGCCAGAAACGCACGCGCGAAACTTGCTGCTCCCAGCCCGCGCGCCCGTTCCACACAACGACGAACACGGACCGCGGCGCAATGTACAGCTGGTGTGTGTTGTAGTAGACATCCTGCCCAGCGAAATCGAGGACTGTCAGTGCGGCGTGTGCACGCTGGTTCGGGAGCGGCAGAGATAGGGACGATATGGCAACCCCGTGCGTCTGCGCACTCGTCTCGGTGAAGGCTTCCGGCCCGTGCAAGAGGCACCGCACGAGGCTTGTCTTGCCAGCCGCCGCATCGCCAACGACGAATACTTTCCCCTTGAACGGAGGCGGCACATCACTCTGCGGTTGTGGTCGGGAGAGAGAGGCGTCCGTGTCGAAAGAAACGTCGTCAAAGGATGCGGGCGCGAGTGCCCCGAAGGAAGGAGAAACGGCTGTATATGCGAAATCTGCAGCTTGAGAACCGACCGTCATCGGGTCCTTATAGTCGCGAAGGAACGCGCGGATGGCATCGCTCCCGCTTGCCAAGATATCGGGCGGAGGGAAGGCGATTGGGTTGGACGAGTGCACGAATGTCGCCGGAACTTCGCAGAGAATGCGCGGTAGTTTCGTAATTTCATTATCGGAGAAGCTATTCAGTAGCCCGTGTGTGCGTGTGTGTTTGTGGGGGATGGGTGGGCGTTATGAAAAGGTAAACCACATACGCGCGCCGGAATTTTTAGTACGATAACAGAACTGACATAGTTCGTACGATGTGCGTACACGCGCACGAGTCGATGCATCTCTCAAACAAGCGGGCGAGCGGCACTGTAGGGCCATAAACATTATGAATGTGTGTGTGTGCGTATGTGTGTGCGTGCGTGTGTGCGTGCGTGTGTGTGTTGTGTGTGCACGTGTGCCGGCAAAGGACTTACTTGAAGGTCTCCAATAGCGGGCAAAATCTTGCGACGGCCTTAGCGACTTGTGCGAACAGGGCGTTAGACACCAACGAATTTGAAATGCTGTGAAACAGAGTGTGAATGAAATGTTAATACTAGCTGTGTAAAAATTAAAATTATGCAGGCCGAAACGAATGACGACACGCGGCCGCCTGACACGCATGCACTCATGCCCCCCCCCCCCCCCCACACACACACACACATACGTCTCACACTTGCACGCACGCACAGACACCCACTCGAGCACCTTGAGGCCACGGCCACATTCTCTCAGCGCCTCTGAGATCGCTGCCGCAGCCGTAGTGTAATTGCCCAGGCCATTGAAACGCAAGCTGAAAAAAGACACGACAGTATGAGACGAACGAGTATATGTGTATGTGTGTGTGAGTGTGTGCTTGTTTAAAAATGTCGATAATAGAGATCGGCTTTGGTACATGTGCGTGTGTGTGTGTTTGTGCCGGTTTGGTGTGTATGTGTATCAGAGTGGTATGTATGTGTGTGTGTGTGTGTGTGTGTGTGTTTGTGACTGTGTGTGGGCGGGTGCGTGTGTCTCAGTGTATGTGTGTGTGTGTGTGTGCAGTGTGTGTGTGTTTGTGACTGTGTGTGGGCGGGTGCGTGTGTCTCAGTGTATGTGTGTGTGTGTGTGTGAGGGCGTGAGGGCGGATTGTTGTTGTGTGTGTGTGTGCAGTGTGTGTGTGCGTGCGTATATGACAGCGTCGCGCGTAAGTATCGTCACAGTACCCGACGCAATAATGCTCGAGACCGGCGCCACAACTCACTTGATTGTGTGTACGTTGCCTCCGTTCGCCTCAGCAAATGCAATCAAATGCTCAGGAGTGAAGCGCGGATAGCCCAATGCTTCCGCGTACTGTTCCTCCGGAGGGCTGCGGGACCGAACGTGTGCGTGCGTGCGTATCAGTAAAGGGCCTATTCCTACTGTGCCTCCGCAAGCGCACACAAATCAATCGAGCGATGTCCCGTCGTGCGATTGCGCAAAAGGTCGCCATTGACACACACGCACGCGCGTCCCACAACCACACTCTGCGCAAAAAGTCGCCACCTGACACGCACGCACGCGCGTCCCACAACCACACTCTTGGCCGCCGGATGCGACCCACACAAAACTCTGAGCCGCCGGCCTCGCACACTCGAACAACAAGTACGACAAACTCAGCGACGCAAAGGGAAAACCCGCACACACACCTCTCGTAAACAAGCGCCATTGCTACGCTCGACTTCGCGATCGCAGTGAACGCTTTCAATATCGCAGTGCGGCGGCAGAATAAAGTAGAAGCCGGGCCTTCAGTCTCTGAGTCACCAAGTGAAAATTTTTTTTAGGTTGCTCGGATGTCTGGACATATTCCACCTCTTACCGGTACTGGCTTGCACACACACACACACACACACACATGCACACACATACACGACGCGGCGCACAATAACGAGAAGCGTCAGCACTCACATACTGGCTTGCACACACACACACACGCACACACACACACATGCACACACATACACGCGGCGCACAATAACGAGAAGCGTAAGCACGCACTTCTGCGAGTCACCTACGCAAATACTTTGCCACATTTGGCGCCGCTGAGATCGCCCCTGCAGCCGTATTGAAATTGCCCAGGCCACTGAAACCCAAACTGGAAAGAAAAGTTTTTCGAAAGAACAGTATGAGAAACGACCAAGAAAGTGTGTGTGTAATGTATCTGTTTGGGCCGAATGTCAACCGCGTTATATAGAGAGAATTGGCCTGTGCGGCTGTTGTGTGTGTGTGTGTGTGTGTGTGTGTGTGTGTGTGTGTTGAGCAAGTCAGGCGAATGTGTACCACACATTGCGTCACAGTTGACTTGCATCCTTGCATACCCTAAATAAAGTGAAAAGCCACTCATCGCCGTGAGAGAGGCCAATATCCTGCCCTTTACAAGAAGGAGAGCACGCATGGGACAGCGAACGCGCACGCAGAGCGAGAGCAGTTAGGTACACGACACGCTGCGGCGAATTCGTGCTACTTGCGGGAGCCCTTCCCGCCGCACGGGCCCACGAGGTCGGCGCACATTTTATGGGCATTGTAACCGCATTCTGCGAGCGAGAGAAAGAAACAGATGCACTCAGTTCCCATGTCTGCGGGATGTCCATAGACTCTATCGTAATGCTGGATGGAGAGAGAGAGACAGAAAGGACAGCAGCGCTGCCACGAGCAGAAGCTTAGAGGCGAACGCATGATGAGGTGGTGTGCAAGCCAAACAAAGCAGCCCAAACAAGGCGCAAAGAGCGCAGCCGACGCACGAGTCAACAGCTGAGCACGGAAGGAGCACATTATCGGCACAACGCTGACACATCAACGCAAAACGCACCCACGCACTCAACGCAACAGCTGAAACACGCACCCACGCACTCAACGCAACACCTGCAACGTCAACGCAACATCCACGCACTCAACGCACAACGCCTTATACGTCAAAGCAAACGCATCCACGCACTCAACAACGCACAACGCCTGGAACACGCATCCACGCGCTCAACGTACCTTTGCATTGGACGCCCTGATTTACCAATCCCCACATGAACTCCTTGCACCTGGCGCGGGTCGAAGAGTCAGTTCAGCTTCGTCATGAAGCACGAACGCACGCATACACGCACGCATACACGCACGCATACACGCACGCATACACGCACGCACGTACGCATGCATGCACGACAATAGCCGCACAGCGAGCAAGCATACAGCACAGACATCCCTTTGTTCCTTCGCACGCACCAATCACACCATGTGGGCTTGGCAAACGTGTGTGTCTTGAATACGTGGTCTTTCTGCGGTCCCGATGCTGCGCCATCGTGCGCCGCAGAGGCAGAAGGGGACCCGTGCGGCGGGGGGAGGGGCGGCGCATCCGTCTGTTGGGGCGACTCGGCGGGCTTTCGCAGGCAGTCGTTCTGCACACCATTAATGCCCAGGCAAACATGAGAATTGGTGGGTGTGTGCATGGGGCGCGCATGTGTGTGTGCTTCTTGGATGGACGTTGTGCGGAATGCGCAACACATGCGCGAGAAAATAACGCGCTTACACAAGCGCAGACACAGATACAGACACACACACACGCGCTCGCGCACGCACACATACAACACTCAGCCTGCTACGCATGCGAATGGGTTTGCTAAATAAGAGAGAAGCCGAGGCGACAGCAACGCACCGGTGCTTCGTACAGTGGGGCCTCTGTGACGAGGTAATGGCCCAACCCAAGAGACACGAGATTGTCGATTGTCTCGTAGCGATTGTCCTCTGTAGTTTGCGTGACCATGTGCGCGAGCGTTCCTTGTGAGCATAGCGGTGCACAAGCATGCTCGGCACGTAATACGTGACACACGTGTGCGATGGCTCTATGTTGTGCGCGGATGAGTGTGTCGGTACGCGTGTTCCGTTGTGTGTGTGTGTATGTGTGTGTGTATGTGTGTGTGTGTGTGTGTGTGTGTGTGTGTGTGTGTGTTGTGTCTGTTGGATGGGGCGCTATTCATTTGTCCCATCGCACTCTCACCGTTTACGTAGTGCTCTCCATTTTGAAAGAAGAGGCGGAAGTGTTTTACGGACGTCGGCAACCTGCGACGGAGGGCGCGTGAGTTAATGCGCAAGGCATTCGCGACAGCACACGTGCACGAACGCGCACATGACCTCAAAACAGCCAAAACACACCTCCCCACCACATAAGCGGAAGGCAAGCACGTAACGCCACGAACGCGCACGCACACACATACACATCCACACACGCGCACGCACACACATACACACACACACACACGCACAACACACACACACACGCACGTACACGCACACAACACACACACACACACACACGCACACAACACACACACACACACGCACACACACACGCACACACGCACACAACACACACGCACGAGCGTCCCATTTCCGCATTGCGTGCGACTCACTTCATGGACAAAGCGTAGTCACCGACGAGACGTTCGCTCTCCCGCACAATGTACGCGCCCACGGGGGCATCCAAGAGCAAGCCCTCCGCGGTATCGCGCGACATGCGCCCGAAATAGCAGCTGAACAGAGGGAAGACCGGACAGGTGTGAGTGTACGACGCCGCGGCAACCGCAGAAACCAAAACGCGCCCGTGAGAGTACGAGGCTACCGCAACAGCAGAAACAAGAACGCGCCCGTGTAGCTGACAGAGCAATGGTTCAGAGAACTCAAGCACGCCCATGACCGCATGCATCCGAACTTGCAAGGTATTCCAACGTCACACCAACGACCAACGCAACGCACGATAATATGCACCGAAACAGCGCCCCACACCATAGCCCATAGCCCACAGTTTGTTCAACGGCATACAGCCCTTATCAACGGCAATCTACCCATCTCCCACTGCCACGCGACCCATCACTCGAAGCGCACGGCATACAGCCCATGTCAACGACACGCTACGCAGCTCACACTGCCACGTGACCATTCACTCGAAGCGCACACAAACTCACCCATTGCGATATTGCGGGGGACATTCGTTCAAGGGCTGCGCAATCGAGACAGAGAAATGCAGCAAAACGGTGAAAGAGTGCGAAGATGTCGACACGAACTCAAACGACCAAAGCATTGTGGCAAAACGTGACTAATTGAACGGCACAGTCGCAGTGCAAACTGCAGCTGCGGACTACAAGACATAGCAACCACACACGCGCTCTCGCACACAGTTGCGGTTCGCAATCACGCGCTCGCACGCATACACTGACATAGAGTTGCTATTGCAGTACCACGCACACTCTCGTACACATTCGCGTGCGACGACACGGCTTAGGGAGACACACGCGCACACATGCACACGGACATAGAGTTGCTTCAGTTGCATTGCTACACACACTCATACACATGGTAAACGACACTGCGTACAATGAGTGCACACACACACACATAGAGTTGCTTCAGTTGCACTACCACGCACACACAAATTGTAAACGACACGGCATACAATGAGTGCACACACGCGCGCACCTTGCCCCCCTTCGCTGGGAACGGGTCGCCCATTCGCACAGTAAGCAGGAGCGAACGACAGCAACAAACACAAGTCCCAGTTAACGCAAGACACTCGCGAGGGAAGGGTGACAGAGAGCTTCTCTACGCTGTGCTGCGCGTCGCCACTGTGGCGATTTGTCCCGCTGTCACGTGACCGTGGGATTGATGACAGCCGTTGTAACACGTGTTACGTCGTGGCTATTGTTGTACTTGGCCATGTGAGCACTTTTCGTCCCACATCAACTTCTTAAATCTAAGGAGAGCTCCTTCGACCTGTGAATACTCTGGGAGACGCAAGGAAAATGGCGAGCGTGCGCGTTCTCGTCGTGGCCGTGGCGGCAATTGCACTTGCGACTGCGGCTGTGCGCGCGATGCCGGCGGCGCAGGATGGCCTGTGCGACCTCTGCAAGCTCGAGGGATACGTCCCCGTCTGTGCGGCGAACCCGCTCGTCAACCCCTACCTAGAGACGCTTCTCAACGCGTGCTGGGTCACTTGCAACAAGCTGGTGCGCGCGTAGTTTGTGTGTGTGTGTGTGTGTGTGTGTGTGTGTGTGTGTGTGTGTGTGTGAATGTGCACGCATGTGCAGCAGCTGTTGTGGTCGTTGAATGTGCGCAAGCCCGTGTGGCCTCTCTCACTTTCTAATTACACGGACTGTGCGTTACTGCTGCAGGGCGAAGTGCGGCATAAGGGCGAGTGCTGCGGCAACGGGCAGGCGTGGTGTGCCAACAAGTGGGTCCGATGCGCCTTTTAACCTGTGTGGTGTGTCAGCACCTTGACGGACCTTTTCGATACTGTTCGCGGCGTGGGGCAACACGCGTCTCCTGGTCTCGCCATTGTTGGACATCCCACCTGAATCTTGAACGACCCACACTCACTTTCTCGATCATTTTATGGAGTTGATGGACAGATGTCTATGATTTGACATCTCTCTCTCTCTCTCTCTCTCTCTCTCTCTCTCTCACACACACACACACACACACACACACACACACACACACACACACACACACCACATTCCTAACGTTGCCGTCCGTTGCTCTGCAGGAACGCCTGCGTCTCCCTCGGCGAGCAGTGCTGCACATCTGACTCCGACTGCGGCAATGGCCTCTGCTGCCCAGGCCTGATTGTGCCCGGCTCTCTTCTCAACGCAACGGCCGACGTGACACTTCCCGCGACGTGCGCCGCGACGTGCGCGCCCGCGAACTGTCTGACGACGGGCGGGTGTGCGTGCGAGAACGATCGCGACTGCGGTGACGGCCAGATGTGCTGTGGGTCCAAGTGCGCTGCGAAGGGCGTTGCGTGCTGTGCGGCCGACGGCGACTGCGGTGCGGGTTCGGTCTGCTGCGATGAGCTCACGGTGACGCTCTTTGACGGGTCCGTTACAACGGTGAGGACCGCTCATTTCTTGCGCGTGCGCCGTCGTGTCGGGCGAAAATGTTGTACGTGGGCATATGTGCGCACGTGTGCTGTCGATCTTTACGAGGAAATTGCGTTTTTTGCCGTCAATTGCAACCATTATACCACAGTCTCCATTCGTCACTCGCCCTGACTCTCTCCCCCTTCCGTTTCGGTGATGCCATGGGGCGCATGTTTGTGGGCCTCTGTCACGTGGGGCTGCTTCGACGAGTACGAATCGATGGCATAAGCTAAACACCCGGCTCTCCCTCCCTACCCCCCCCCCCCCTCTCTCTTTCCCCCGGCTCTCTCTCTTTCCCTCTCAGATTCCGCGCCGCTGCTCGCCCGCGCACAAGGGCTGCCCCGTGCCCAAGACGCTCGTGAGCGGCACAGTCAACTGCGTCGATTCGGAGGAGTGCGGAGACCACGACTGGGACTGCGGGTGGTGCCGCAACGAGACGACGCTCGAACACCACTGCTGCAACTACGCGCCCGTCCGCTTTGCGCTCGGAAACGTCGTGTGAGCGAGTACTCGGTTCGTTCGTTCCCCCCCCCCCAATCCCTCCTGCCGTGTCTGTGAGCAATGAAACGAGTTCCATAATGCCCCCTGTTTATGTCTGTTTCAATGCAATTCGAGCGCTGTTTCGTGGCTGGCACGAGTGCAAACGTGGCGGTGATGGGGCAATGAGGGACGCACGTGTTGAGCGACTCTCGCGCGCACCTGCGAGGACGGAAAGCCGAGCTTAGTTGATGAAACTGGTGCTCAAGTGATAATTCCGCCAATAACACGCGCGCACGCACACACACACACACACCACACACACACACACACACACACAAACACACACACATACCACACACACAAACACACACACACACACACACACACAAAACACGCGCACACAAAAACACATTGGACGCACTCACGCACACACACACATACACGCACACACAAACGCAAGCATACGCGCACGCATTTCTACACGAATCCGTCTGACGCAACAGACAACACGCGACACATACGCCACACAAGCCCGTGTACGCAAATGGAAAAGAGCAAGTGCAAAAATATAAAAGAGAAAAACACAAACACAAAGACATCGACTAACCTCGTGCGCGCAAGCGAAGATCCCTTTCCTTCTCTTGCTCACCATCAGGCTCGAGGCTCTCATACGACAGGATGCGCATGTCCCCCCATCACGTTGGCGTCGCGCCGTTGCGCTGTTTCCAAAGCATGGCACTTTCCACGCAGCGCCTCGCCGTACACAAACGAATGACGTGACACGGGCGCCCTTTCACGAAGCAGCGAGGGGAATTGACGCGTTCGCCGGTGATGGGCCGTACGCCATTGCGCTCACGTCGATCCAGCACTTGCCAATGCCGGACTGGCACGCGAGGGCAAAACCCGCGACGAGGAGTACGGTGCACACGATGCACGGGCGATAGTGCGCGTACATGCACGCAGCGAGCGTCGCGGCGAAGAACGGCGCGAGGGGGCTCGTCGGCGACGGGAGAGGGAGAAAGAAGAGCGGCAGAAACACCTGGATGCAATACATGGCTGAAGCGAAGACGCGCGGCGGGGAAGCGCGCGCCAACGAAAAATGAGAGGCAGAAATGCGCACACACTGAATTTCAAAGGTCAACGACAGTGAGTGTCGTATTCTTGTACTTCCGGGGCAGCTGTTAACTGATTTGTATTGCCCACGCCGCCGCCGGCCCGGCGGGGCTTGCCTCCGAGTCACTAACTGACACCCGCCGGCCGGCTCCGGTCAGTCGGCTGTTGGCCGGTTCAAAATCAGTGAACCGGCGGTCGCAACTGAAAAGTGAGCGTAGACGCCGCAATGTATTTTATATACTGGCCGCGGTGTGCGCTGCCAGTAGAAGGCCGACCCGATGGCAACTGCCGGCGACCGGCGGCCCGATCACAGACTGAATGATCCCCGTCCTGGCGGGATCAGTCGGCTCGCCATGCACCGAGCCGCATCCGACTGGCCCAGCCAGCGATGGATGCTCAACCGCCCCGACCACTGCTGCGCTTACTGCCGGGTCAGTGCCGTCGCAGTCGTCGGCCGGCCGGCGACCGCCGTCACTCTGAGGGCTCGAACACTGACCCCGGCAGCGAGAGCAGTTGCCGCAAGGCATAAGATTACTGAGCGGACTGTTCGATGGCGGGCAGTGCCTCAGGTACAGTCTGTGCCGGGCAGGTTACTTCAGCAGCGCCACCGGTGGAGTTTGATATCCTCACTGTTCTCGGCCGGGCCACCGACTGTCAATGCCAGTTCCTCACTGTGCCCTCCCAACAGTTATTAACGGTTCCAGCCGAGAGGCAGCGCCCCATCTTTGCCCGGCCCGCGGCCGGCGACGCCGCTGAGTTGCCCGACGTCCACTAGCGCGGCGCGGCCGCGGTGGCCCCCGTAGCCACACCACTCAGTAGACTAAGACTGGCTTGTGCCGGCGCTCGCCACTGCCAGGGCTGACTGCTGAGCCGCGACTCAGGCAACACTGCGGCGTCACTGGGACAGAGCGACTTGGCCCGCTGGCAGACGGCCCCTGAATGGTTGCGGCGCCACTGACAGACTGCTCAACAGCGAGCACAGTGTGGTCGGGCACAGTGTTTCGCAGATTGATCCGGCTGGCATGCCGGCGGCTGCAGCCCAGGGCCGGCCCGCGGCTACGCAGTCTGTTTTTTGATGTCGCTCAGGCAACACTGCCGCGCCGCCCGGACTAAATCATCCACTGACTGCCGGCGTGCCACGGAGTTTGCCCAAGATGTGCCTGAATGGCCGGGCACGGCGACAGGCGTGCTGATTACGTGCCAGTGACCCAGCCGCACTGACTGCCGCTTTTGTGGTCCGGGCCGCCGAGACGGCGGCTGAGTCGGCCGAGCACTGGCTGGTTACCAGCTGGGTCGGGCAAATCCCGCGGGCAATTACACATCCGTCGCCGGACTGCCAATGATGCAATTGACATTCAGTGCCACTTGGGCTCTCGGCGGGGACGGCTTAACCGGCTGAGCGGGCCCGGTGCGACCGCTGTGTGCGCGACCTGGTGGGGCTCATTTTGCGGGGCTCTCCCGGCCGGT
>CALSCQ010001508.1:0-17704 GCA_943704525.1 Pigoraptor vietnamica | reverse complement strand
CACACACACACACACACACACACACACACACACACACACACACACACACACACACACACACACACACACACACACACACACACACACACACACACACACACACACACACAGGCACGCACGCACAGATAACCGAGCACAGCACCTGCAGAAAGTGGAGAATGGCGATGCGCGCGTGCCACGAGTGAATGCCGAGAATGGAGCGCGCCATCTCAATCATCCGGGGAAGGTCGGACGGCCCCATCGGCGCCTGCGATATCAGTGCAATCGACTGGCCGGCAAGCAGCTGCAACTCCTGCGAAAGGGAAGCACGGAAGAGTGAACGAATGAGCGCAAGTCCAAGTGCGACAAGCATGCGGCAAAAATGGAGTGAGAGCGTGCGCAAGCAGAGGCGTAATGCGTGACGAGTACGTTCTGTGTTGCGTGTTTGTTTTTGTGTGTGTCGGTGGGTGGGAGTGGTGGGAGTGAGAGGGAAGTAGGAGAAAGAACGGGGGGGGGGGGAGGCAGGAAAGGGGAATGACGTGCGAAGTCACTGTGTGCGTGCGTGCGAGTGCTTGCCTCGTCATTGATCCTCTCCTGCGATCGTGCGATGGCAACGGGAAGCACAGTGTGCGCGTGTGCCAAATTGGCGCGCGCCGATCCGCCCCAAAAGCCAGTCGACAGCCACGTGAGCACTGCGCGGAATTGTAACAGCACAATACGAGTGAGCCAGAGGGGCATGCATGTCGTGTGAGTGACTGCGTGCGCGAAACTCAAACACTCCACGAGGTGGGAGCAACAGGGTCATGCATGACGTGACTATTTTGACGTTGTTTGGAGAGAAACCTGCTATGATGTTCGGAGCACACAAAACCGAGGGCACCCACCCGTCTTACACGTGCGCAGACGCTCATCTTCTTCGGAATCGCCGGTCGTGCTCGCCTGCGACCCCACAAACTGGGACTGCGGAGAGGCGTCACATGAGCACAAACACTCGTCGCTTGACATAAGAGCAGTGCACAAAAACACGATATACACGAGACAAGTGGAGAGAGACAACAGGAGAGAGCGCGCGTGTCATTGCTCTTGCCGAATGTCAGAACACCGCAGAGTGCCACCCACCCCCACGGAGCCAGCCGTGTGCGCCCCAGAAATCGTCGGAGAGGACAGGTGCTGAACGAGATGCGCCACAAACGCCGACGGTCGCATGGCCTCGCCTGCGGACTCGAGCGCAAGCACCAACTGCAACGACCCAGATGGAATGAGCAAGCAGACAACAGCGCACGCTCCTATTCAAAGCACACGCGCAACTCTGAGCACTAACGGAATGTGCCACTAGAGCCCGCCAACGCCACCCACCGGCGACATCCACGGCGTGCGCCCAGGCACTTGCGTGTTGCGGATGATCAGCGAGAGGGACGCGGCGATGCGCTCGCGCACAAGCTTGTACGGGTGTCCGGCGTGCGGGAGCAGGCGCGCAAGCATGACCGCGCAGGCCTCGGCACCGCGCCAGCTCAGCTCCTCAAGCAACACGTGCGCGAGTTGCATGCGGCGGAAGTCGGCGAACGACGACGAAGAGCCCGACGGATCGATCGGAGGCTCCAGGAGGAGAGATACGAGGTGAGGGAAGCGCCGCGGGTCGCGGTCAAACTGCGGGCGACAGGAGGGAGATTACGTCAACGATCTTTTCCCGCTTCGAACACACACACACACACGCCCGCACACAAACACGGCAAATCCTCGCCGCATGCTTAGCTCACCACGGCGAAGCGCACGGCCGCCACCCAGTCGTTGATCGTGTCGTTGTTGGCGCCGTCAAACACCTTTCGCAAGAGCGGTGCCAAGTACGCCCAGCACGCCTCCTGCTTCGCCCAAGGCCAGTGCTTCATGCCGCGTATCAGACCCGACAGCACCTCGGACGCGGCGCGCTGGCTGTGCGTGAGCGTGCTCGCACACAGCTTCTCGATGTGCGGGCGCATGACGGACAGCGCGTCGTCCTCAAAGTTGCGGAAGAACCCAAAGAACATCTGCGCGTGCGGCTCGTTGAAGCCCGTGTCGCTCTCCTTCCCGCGCTCCTGGTCGAGGAACATGAACAGGCGATCGAGCGTCGCCCCGTCCCGCAGTGCGGCGAGGATCGTGCTGTTCACCGCATTCAGGGCACCCTCGCTGTACTGCTCCCACGTCGGCGTCTCCTCCATGCCGCCAGCGCCGGCGGGGAGGATTCCGTTTGCGAGCGGTCCGAACTGCCGGGCGGCCTCCGCGTGTCGCGATGGGTTCGCCGGCTCCGTCGTCACGCGCACGCCACGCGAGCCGTACGAATACCCGAGCAGCCCGCTGTGATGAAACGTGTTCCATCCCTCGTGGTTCTTGTCGACAAAGTAGCACGCGGCGTACTCTTCCTCCGTCCGGGGCAGCGTCGCCGCGTGGTACGAATACCAGTCGTTGGATAGACGCCAACCGAGCGGGGACGTCACCTGCGACTGCGCGCACGTGTCCTGAAGGAGGTTGTTTCGCACGGAGGGAAAAGTCGTCTCGGAGATGGGCAGGCGCATCTTGGGCGAGCGGCGCTTGTTGAAGTACAGTATGGTCGAGACGGCCTCGACGGCAAGACGGCGCACGCTCGGCGCGTCCCCCACGAGCGCCTTCATGACCCACTCTGTCACAGCGACGGGCGTCGGGCGGTCGTGCCGAATGAGCATGATCAAAAGGAAGGCCAGCTTGTTCTCGTAGCGCCAGTGTAGGCCGGCCGCGTTCACCATCCGCGTGAGCGTCTCGACAAACGCGTGGTAGTGCCCCTCCGCCTTCTCAAAGCGACGCCGCGTGCGCTCGGCGCCGTTCGCGGTCATGCGCGCGTCGGCGGGTGTGCCCACGAGCGCGACTCCTGCATGCACGGACGCCTCCGACAGCGTCTGCGAGAGAGGGATGGTGTAAAACTCGGCCGTGAACGTGTAGAACACCTTGCGCACGAGCTCCTGTATGGAGTGCTGCTCGATGACGTCAAGTCGCGCGAGGTGCGTCACCAGCGCGCTCATGCGGTCCCACCGCCGCGTCGCCGTGCGCAGCATCGTCCGCCCCAAGAGAACGTACAGCGCGCCCTGAACGGCCGAGTGGTCGTCCTTGGCCTCCGGCGGCCGATCGGCCGCTTCCCGCATGACGTCAATCAGGCGCATGAAGGCGCGGTCCTTGAAGCGCGGGAACAGAACGACAACGTCCCTGAACGCGCCCTGCGCAATCTTCCGCACGCTCGCATACCGATGCATTGTGAGCGAGAGAACGTCACGGAACAGGGCCTCCTGCTTGGGCCCCTGCACGCACGACGACCGAAGAGCGTGCTGCCGCGTGATGTGCTGCAGGTTCGCGCGGAGGAGGAGCACGGGGCGCGGGTGCTGCTTCAGGGCGCGCGTGTCGTCGGTGACGGCCCGCTTGATCAGCTCGTACCCCTTCTGGTAACGGCCGCGCTCCTTCATCTTGACTCCCTGGTCGCACAGCATCGTCCCAAGCAGCTTGATGAGAAGCAGAAACGAGCGCGTGTCGTCCTCTCCGAACCTCGGCAGACCGACACTGGCCGCGTGAAGCGCATCCAGCCACTCGTCGCGCACCTGCACGAGCCTGTCATAGATGTGCGCCGGGGGTGCGCGCCTCGTCTTAAGTCGTCGCGCACGCAGCGCACCCATCTCACCCGCCTCTTCTTCTTCTTCTTCTTCGTCCTCGCCGCCCGCGTGCGAAACGCCGTGGTGCGCTTCCTCTCTGTCGGGCACAAACGCCAAGAGCGACGACGCCACAGCGCGCGCCACGACCAGCGCACGCCGAATCGCCGCGCGCGCAGCCACAACAGCGCTTGACTCTGTTGGCACGTCTGCCGTCGGAAGCGACCTCAGCAGAGCCAGCGCCGGCGCACCAAACGCCTCCGCAAGAGCAACGGCGGCGTCCCACTCGGCGTCCGTAGGCTCGTGCCATCCCATCTTGAGGGTAGCTGCGCCATACGTCGACGACCAGAAGTCCAGAAGGGACTCGGCGTCGCCCGTCACCTGTCCAGACAGCAGCGGGGAGTCCGGGGACAGCGCCCGCATCTCGTTCGGGTAAACGGCCACGAGCGCGCGGAGGGTGTTGCGCAAGAGCCTGCCTCCGATCAGAGCAAGCTCCCACGGTGCGCGCGGGTGCATGGCGGCGTTGACGACACGGCCGATCGTGGCAAGTTGCGGAATGAGCGTCGTCCCGGTGTCCTTGACGACGTGCAGGAGGATGGTCGCGTTCCACTTGACGTCCGCGTTGAGCTCGGCGTCCTCTCCGGCGCCAGTCTCCATCGGAACGGAAGTTGCCCCCGTCGGAATCGCGAAGAGATCGGACGGGGGCAGCGCGGGCAGCTCGAGCGCGTCCACGACCCGCTGCGCGAGAAACGGGACGAACAGCGGGACGGCGCGAGCGGGGTTCGCGAAGGACGCCGCGGCGCAGAGTTTGCCTGCGAGCTTGACCGAATTGAGGCGGATGTGCGACTGGGCGAACCTGCGAAACGGCAGTCACGATAAGTTGACAAGTGCGTGCATGCAACGTGAAGCAGAGGACCCAACAGATGTATCATCGGATGTCGTTGAGGTGAAAAGAGTCCTGCGATCACGAGCGACACATCACATACACTCGCCCCTGCCTCTCTTCTCTCCGGCACACAGACAGACACACGCACTCACCGCCACACTTTCTCAAGCGCCATCTCGTAAATCTGGGGCGAAAGCTGCGAGAACAGCTGGTCCATCGTCACGACCAACAGACCCGCAATCGCCGCGTCGGCGGCCGCCATCACGCCCGTGCGCATGCCCGGCCGCGCCTCCGTCTGCTCCAACTGATGGTCCATGTAGAGAAAAACGCGGTCAAGCAACTGCGACACCCAGTCCTCGAACATGGCGGTCGACTGTATCGCGTCGTGCGCGGCCTCACTGGGGCTGCGACGCTCTTCCTCCTCGCCAGCGCCCTCGTAACCAAAGTCACCGCCGCCGCGCGCGCGGCGAGAACCGGCGGACGCGTCATCCACGCAACGGGACAGGTCAACGATGGGAACGCACATGAGCACGGCACCGATGAAGCGCAGCGTCGCCTCCGTCTTCACGACGTCAATCACGTCAATGCCAGGAAGCGCGAGTCGCAGTAGTGGCAGAATGTGGCTGGGACCCTCTGCGAACACGGCGCGCCGCGCGAGTACGGGCGCAACGCCCGCAAGGCACGACATGGTCGAGATGGTGCGGTGCGTCTCCGTGAGCGTTTCGAGGGCGGGGTACGCGGCCTCGAGCAGCGGCGGCAGAATCGACTGCGGGTCGATGACAGACAGGTGCTTCACGGAGAGTGTCGCAGCAAACACAGACGACGGCGATTTGGCGTAGAGCGACATCAGGACGACGGGGGCGAGGGACCGCGCGAACGCCTCCCTGTCGGCCTTGCGCAGGCGCACGTGCGCGGGCACCTTCGATGCGTCCCCGCGCGACTCTTCCCTCAGCCGGAGCGACATTTCCCGCGCGAGCGCGCCCATGAAACCGGTGAGTCGAGCAGACCACGAGCCGCTGTTGGACGGGTGGTAAAAGTTGCCCACCGCACGCAGCAGCGCCGACAGCTTCTCCTGAGCGACTCCGTCGGGCGCGAGCATGCTCACAATCAGGCGACCACAACACACGACGCGGCCGTACGCTTTGATCGACGGGTCCGTCGGGAGGAGAAACGAGTAGCGCGAGGGGAGCGTCGACTTGTGGACGGTGCTCGCTTCGGACTTGGAGAAGGCGCCGACGGGGACGTCGAGCACGCGCAACACCTTGGTGAACAGGCGCGGCATGTAGGGCGTCCAGTCAAAGCGACCGACAGAGTCCTTCGCCAGGCGCGCGAAGAGAGAGAGAAACTGCAGATCCCACTCGACCATGTTGTCCACGAATTCCCAATAGCGAAGGACTTCTTCAACCCAGAAAGGAGCGTAGGGACCGGCACCTGCAAGCGCACGTATGTGGCCGAATCAGTTTTGAGTCGCGGTGCAGGCCTCACGTGCGCGCATGGAAGTACCTCCAAGAGAAACGACAACCGCGGAAAATACATTGAAGCACAACGATGCACGCAGCATGCACGTAAAACATGCGCACGTCCGCACCTGGCGGAGGATTTGTCGGGAGGAAGAGGCACGTGAAGCTGTGGGCCTTGAAGAGGAGGTCGTCGTGCATGCAGAACAACGGCCGAAGTTCGGCGAGAATCTCTTCGGCCGCATTGGGAGCGAAGAACCTGAGACGTCTCGGATCAGTTTAACCATATATGTGGAGGGGGACAAAGAAAGTATGGATCGACGCCACTGGCACAGCGAGAGTACACGGGCGTCAGTGGGAACACACTACAATCCTCAAGTGGAGCATGAAAGCCGCAGAATAAAGAAAACGCAGTACAGCACAGAACACGACGCACGGCGCCCCCCCGTGAAACACGATGCAAGGCGACCCGACTCTTCCACATCGTTTGTGTACGCACCTGCGCGCAGTCTCGACGAGAGTGACGAGAGCGGCGCCATGCTGCCTGAGAGTGTGGCAACGCAAGTTACTTCCAGATCACAAAAGGCAAGAAGAGAGGGATTGAATGCAAGCGAAGTAGGGTAGCGCTAACGATTAAAGCGTAATGGCGCGTACACCGGCCCGTTTGAGAGACAGAAAACAGAAGCGAGAGAGAGAGAGAGACGATAAGGCAATTGGGTACCAACGTTTTTACAGCGACACAAAAGTGACTGGCAGCGAATGCGAGCCCACACGGACGGACCACCCACTCCTTCTTCAGGTACACGGCGCTTCGGTTGCTGATAAAGTGCACCGAGTTGATGAGGTCGAATAGGGGGCGCCAGGGAATCACGAGCGCAGACGACGGAATTTCCTCCTTCCTGCACTCGCCAACAGCATGCCGTGTCACGTGTGTGTCCCACACTCGGCGAGGGGATATTATAACTCCGGCGTGTGTGTGTGTGTGTGTGTGTGTGTGTGTGTGAGAGTGTGTGTGTGTGCGTATGTGCAACACGTGCATGCGTGCTTGTTGATACAACGACCCTTACGCAACGCTGTGGCACGTGTTCCGGCACACACGCACCTCAGCAGCCGCGTGAGCGTCGCCGCGTACGACTGCTGCAGCCCGAAGTCGAGGCCGGGCACTATAAGCAGCTCAAAGTACGTGCGCACAAGCGCGACGAGCTCATCGACGCTCAGGCGGTGCTTGTACACATCGAGATAACTGTGTGCGCACAAAGTCACTTTGATTAGTGGCAACAAACGAGTGCCGAAAGCGCAAGAAGCGGAATGGGAAGTGATTGACCTAATGCACTCCCTGTGTGTGTGTGTGTGTGTGTGTGTGTGTGTGTGTGTGTGTGTGTGTTTGTGTGTGTGTGTGTGTGTGTGTGTGTGTGTGTGTTTTTGTGTGTGTGTGTGTTTGTGTTTGGGTTGTGTGTGCATGTGTGTGCGTGCGTGCATGTGCGTGTGTGCGTGCATGTGTGTGTGTGTGTGTGCGTGCGTGCATGTGCATGCGTGTGTGTGATGTGTGTGCGTGCTAATATGTCCAAGTGAGCGGATGCGTAGTCGAAAGTCGCCAGCATCTCGGAAGTCACAGGCCACGACGGATTGCGCCACATCTACCAAACAAGCACACTATGCTGCAAACAGCCGCCGCAGCACACTCACAAGTTTAGCCTCCGCGTCCAGAAGGTGACGCCCGGTCGCAGGCTTGTGCACTGCACGGCCACCGAGAGGCCTTCCTTAATCTCGGCAAAAAGTGCGTCTGCCTCCTGTTCGAGACCATCTGCGTACGGCAGCAGCGAATTGTACGGGCACGGGCGCACGTGACGGCCCCCGCCGGGATCCCCCATGACTATGAGACGACGGAGCGATTGTGTGTATGTCTGTGTGTGTGTGAGGGCAGACGGAGCTTTCAGAGCTGCGCAAAAACAGAAAACTCGCTTTGGGGCGCCGCGTTTGTTCTCGGGAAAGTTCGTTCCGGATTTTGATGATGTCATGTTTTGCCGAGCGCTCGGCAAAAACACAATGCCGGCCTCAGGGGCTTTTCGATGCATCGGCCATGAGTCCTGGGTTCATAGTAACGGTGTGTGTGTAAATGCAGAGACTTGCAGACGCCAGCGGACTTGGGTAAATGTCTCAAGAAAGATTCACAGTATGCGTGAGATGGCGGACGCCTGACCTTTACCGAATACCGTAACTCACTCCATGTGTTTCACTACACGCATCGCATCATGCGGGGTTGATCCTCTTGTATTCGTTAGAAACCGCAGATTCACGCACATAGCACGCTCTCGTTGGCCTCCATGGGATTCCCAGTGGCGTTCGAGTGTTCGTTTGTGCTTGGTTCGCTGCGACTGTCGGTCGCGGGCGCGTCGACGTCTTCTTCCGCACGCGGCTGCTCGCTTGGGCTCTTCAACCGACGTCGCTCGCACGCATCGCGCATCCATTTGAGCCACGCCTGCTCTTCGAAGCGTGGTCCCACGCCGTCCAACATGTCGTGCGCGTCGACGAAGAAGTGACGCACGTGCTGAAACGGGCCGAACGCTTCTTCGTTGGAGAAGTGCTGCGAAACGATTTCCCGTGCATCTTTAATGGCAGCCTTCTCGTCCACGACGTCGCGGTTCAGCCGGCGGTGCGCCCTCACCATGTCCCCGCTTTTCGTGCGCAGGAACACAAACGGCGTCCCATACTTGAGGCAGCCCTTGGCGACCTTGAGCGCAACTTCGTCGAGCCTTCCGCTGTAGAGGATGCAGACGATGTCGAACGCGTAGAGGCGCCTGTCGCGAAAATAGGTCTCTGCGGGTTGCGATTCCATGCCGCCGCCGGGAATTTCCCAGATCTTCACGTGCGGCACATCTGGTATGTCGTAGCGCTGAAAATTCTGCGTGGCCGACGCGATAATGCCCGCCGTTGCAACATTCGTGTGAAGGAAAGCGTTGATGAGGACTGACTTGCCGACTCCGGAGCGACCGGCAACTCCGATGTTGAGGTGTCTTGGGTCGATTCCCATCGTCTTCTGCAATTCGAGGAGGAGCTTTTCCTTTGTCGGGTCGGTGGCTACCAAGAAGGCCTCGTGCGGATCCATGGGACGACGCGGCTTCCCGAGGGTACTCCCCAGAATGGATATTGCTGGACCCATGCCGGTGTTGACGCCAAGCAGCGGCCGGATTAATGCCGATTGCCGGGCGGAACTGGATCTGTTGTAAGAGCTCAAAGTGATTGTGAGAAGAGGATTTCATGCCAATAATATATATATGGGGGACGGCTGTGTGAGCCAATGCGTAGTGGGAGAAGGAAACAGTGCCCATGCGCCGTGAATGACGAGAGATGCGCGCACGAGTGTCAAACGGCATGGGACGAAGTATTGTCGTGCCGGATTGATAACACTGCATGTCCCGACCCACCCACACTCACACACACAGCACACACACACAGCACACACACACAGCACACACACACACACACGCATACACACACACATACACACACACACACACACACACACACACACACGCATACACACACACATACACACACACGCACACACACACACACACACACCACACACACACACACACACACACACACACACACAGCCCATTAACTGACGGTACGCCCAATTCCTTCCACGCCGATTTGTTAACATCAGTGTCGTCCCTGCGTGCATGTGCGTTCTGCCTGTCGCATATGGTGTTAACGTGCGCACACGTAGCGGAAGGATTTCTGTTATCGTCCTGTTACTGCAGTGCCGCATCAGCGCTTCCTTCTGTCATTCGCAGTGTTCACTTGCGCTTCGTATAAATGCTTGTGAGCGGGACGAGTGCCGCTTCAGTCTTCCCGCCGCGACTGCCGGCGAGACCTTCTCCATTCCGTCGCCTGATTAAGCGCGAAAAAAGACGTCGTCCGCACGACCGACGCGACAATGGGTTCTGTCGTTAGCGCGCTGCGAAAACTGTTCGGCAAGGAGCCGCAATGTCCCGTGGCACTCCCGCAGGCTGTTGTGGAGGTGAAGAAGATGTCAAGGGAAGAGATCATCACGGAGGCTCGCGAGTCGATGGGCATCAACGCCGACGGCGAATATAATATCGGCATTGTGGGCACTTCGGGCGTCGGCAAGTCGACGCTTGTCAACGCGCTTCGCGGTACTCAGGGTGACGATCGCGCAGCGGTCGGGATCGTCGAGTGCACACAACAGATTACGCGCTACGATGTCCCAGGTATGCCATTCCTAAAGCTCTGGGACCTTCCCGGCGGTGGCACGGCGAGGCATCCCGCGGAAACCTATTTCATGGACAAGCGCATCTACGCGTTCGACGTCGTCTGCATCCTGTACGACGACAGGCTTGACGAAGTTGCGCTCAAGGTCGCCAAGGGCTGCCTCGACTATGGGACGCCGTTTGTGTTTATGCGTACGAAATGCGGGGACATGGTGAGGGCGCACCGCAGGAACGAAGGGATACAAGATTTGAAGAGGGCTATCGAGGACGCACGCCGCGTAGTATTGGAAAATCTGTACATGCAGCTTCGGCAGATTCGCCCCTCCTTCCACCACGTGCGCCACTTCTTCGTGGATGCGTACGACATCGAAGACGGTGTGCCGCTGCGTTTCGACGAGAAGGAGTGGCTCGAGTGGATAGGCGTCCAGTGCGAGAGCAGGCGGCAGAATGGGCAGACGAGGTCCCGTCACGGTGACCAAGTGACAAGGAAGATCGCCAACTACCCCGAGTGGGACGAGAGAGAGGGAACTAGCGCCGGCTGCCGATTGCGAGCCGGCGAAGTCGTCGCGCACACGGAACGCTCCAACTAAAGTTCATGCGAGTTCTAAACTAACATACCTGTGTGTTTTCATTATGTGCACATTTGTCTTACGCGAAGCCGGACGGCAGTCATGCACATACACGGCACACCGGCCCACAGCAAATCGGGGGCAACTGGCCTCCGTCAGATTGGGATGCGAGTGTAAGAACACTGCACTATTCTGAAACATCTGCGCACACGCATTCATCACTCTTCCGGTGCACTGCCTGGCCACCCGCCTCGGCGCGCAGCAGAGGCACCTCCTGCGATGACGACGTCGCCGCTGCCTTCTGCCGGAAAAAGACCACGCCCGCGATGACGACGGCGTACAGAAGGACAGCACGGCGCCCACCGTTCCGACAATTATCGCCGACGTGAACTTGGAGTCAGAGCTCGAGCTCTCACCCGACCCTCCCGTCGACGACGCGCCAACGGCGCCGACGTTCGCCGGAGTGGTGGGGTTCGTCGCGGGATCGGCAGGCGCAGGCGCACTCCCACATGCCGGCATGCCTGCGTCGTTCCCGCTGGCCACATGGCGGGGTCGCAGTGACTGTCCTCAGCGAGATGCGCATCCGCACCTACGTCGTAGCACCCTGCCCGCCGCGACATAGAGCAGCCGCCCTGCTGCAAGCGCGCGCACGCACTCCACGGCCCCATGCGCCGGCGCCACTCGCTGCACGTCCACTGAACCATCCATTGGACCGTCCTAGTGAGTCAAGCCGTACCCGGCAATATTGAACCGGCAGGGCCGTGCTGCTGACTTCCACTCTCATGGAGCTGCCGCTCCTCCCGACGAACGCCGGCGAGATGACGCATGCCATTTCGAAGAGGGCCGGCAACGCCGGCCGTAATTCGAAAAGACGAGGTGCTTGGCGTATCAGGGGCGTTGTTCGTGCACAACATACCTGCCACTATGGGCCTTTGGCCTGCGACTGACGGGGCATCGGATGTCGTCGACGACCGTGGCGTAGTACCAGTTGTGTTGTAGTTTGGTACAGCGATGCCCCACATAGGGTCGTTGGGCGTGCTCTTGCACATTGCGGCGGACCACTTGTCGCCGGGAAGCGCGGTCGCGGACTGAGGCAGAGACGCAGCCGGCGGGCGTGCCAGCGACGCCCGGGGCTCGGCCGGCGATGAGACGCCGGACACGGAGTCTGAGCACGGCCGCCGGCATGGCACTCAGAGCTCGCGCGATGCACTGGGTTGGGGTTGGCACTTCCTCACGTCGGCACATCGTGTCCCGCGTCGGCCGGTGAAGTAAACGCGCGCTTTTGTAATTTTCAGAGGTCCAGTGGGATAGTTTCAGCGGCATGCGACGCTGCACCGTCGAAGTCATAATGGCGTCATAGTGACGTCCCGATCGGCTCTTCGTGTGTGTGTTGTCAATTGTGCCTCGTGTACGTCGTTGGCTGCATCCTTCGAACGGCCGTGCGTTCACACTTACGTCCATTGGACAGAGCGACCCAGTGATCATAAGTTTTTTCCCCTTCTTTTATATATATATTTGGTCCCTTTGGGAGAAACGGAACACAAACACAGCTGGGCTTGCGCGCGATGAACATGGCTGCTAGTGGCATTTGGCGCTCAATCATGATACATTGGAGGCAACCGCCGGACGATAGACGCGAAGGCGAGTTCAAGGATGATAAGCCGGTCCTCCGCGGAGAAAAGGGCGTTTGCGCGTGTCTCGGCAAGGGGCGCCGCTGCCGCTGTTGAAGCTTCAACGGTCGCGCGTCCTGCAAACAAGGGATTGTTCATGCCTTCGACGCGCGCTTCACCGCCGTGAGGAGGCTGCGCGACGCTCGACCGTGAATCTTCGTGTGGCACGGCAGCAGTGGCAGCCGGGGAAGGGGCGACAGCAGAAATGACGGCGCCGGATTGCTGCACGTCGGCGACGCGCTCGTTCGAAGGCACCGCTGCCATCCACGCCTCGCTGTCGACGGCGTTGCCCGGTTGACGCGTTCCCGTGAGACGTCGGAAATCGCTTTCGGCTCGGTTATTTCCGCCTCGCGTTCCGCAGCCGCCCGCAGTTCGGAGCCAATCTTCGATGTACTCGTTGATGTCTTCGTCGCGGTTGTTGATGTCTTGGTCGCTGTTGAGCGGCGCCTGCGGGACTGGACGAGTGGTGGGCATGGATGGTATCGTCACGACGGGGCATCGCGCAGTCCGTGAGGCCTTGTTTGCTTGGCGCGCAGGGGGCATTACGCTGTCCTCGTCGTCGTTCGGCACATTGGTTGCCTCCGATTCGCGACGGCGCTTCGACCTGGACGTCGTGGTTGCAGCGCGAGTGATTGCCGCGAGGGGCACGGTTGGCGCTGCCGCAATTGGGGCGACGGCGCTGTTTCCTTCGTCAAGTACGCGAGTGGGTGCCGCAAGGGGCACGGTTGGCGCGCGAGTGGTAGGGCCGACAATGCTGTTTCCTTCGCCGACCAGCATGCTGCGGCTACGATGCTGTTCCCATTCCCGCGCCTTAGGGTTCCGGGGGGTCATATGGTTAGCCTGGTGTTTATGGGCGGTGTGTGTGCGTACATGCATGCATGTGTACACGTGTATTTGTGTGTGTGTGTGTGTGACTGTGTGTGTGTGTGTGTGTGTGTGTGTGTGTGTGTGTGCTCACCGTACGGTAAGGAAAGTCTGCCCTGCCCTCGAGCACGTCCGCGAAGGTCGGATCACCCCCAACAGGTGTCAGGTACCGGTACACGGCACCGTTCTCGGACGGTGCGCGATGGACCCTCTCGAATCCGTGGTTGGTGAAGCCGCGCAGGAACGCCTTGCGCGCGTTGAAGTCGTCTTGTGGTGTCGCGTCGTTGGTGCCCGAAATGGGCGCAGTCGTCTCTCCGGTCATTGCAGCCAAGCCCGCGTCCAGCACTCGGCCTGCGCGCGAGGAGTAACAAAATGTTACTGGTTTCTTGCGCTCCGGGCGACTTTGTGTCGACTGGCACCCACTGGCGTCGCTGTCAATGTCTACTTGGTTTCGTTCGGGATCGATCTTGAAGAAGCTCGACACGCGGCGGCCTGTGCCTCGAAGCACGTCGTCGCGGTGTGCGTGAGCCCTGCGTACCCAGCAAGAACCGATTAATGATTATACTGACAGCCGCACATGACAGTAGATGCCGGCATGACTTACAAACGAAACCTCTTGTTGAATATCTCGTGTCGCGGTGCAGACATTGTGATCACACATCTGCGAGGAATGAGAGAGGCTTTATATACCCACGATCAGGGCCCTGCCCACGATCGTGCCTTGTCGCAAAATCTGTTAAATTTTGTCGCAAAATCTGTTAATATCTGTTAAATAGTGTCGCAAAATCTGTTAAATAGTACCTGATTGGACGGCTGCGTGTGTACAACGCCCCTTCGCCAGTTGTATTTGATTGGTCAACGACGTTTTCAAGACGTCCAATTGGTCAATATAATCTTTAACAGATATTGCGACAACGAAGGAAAACATAAGGGCCAAACATGGTTTTTCAAGACGTCCAATTGGTCAATATAATCTTTAACAGATATTGCGACAACGAAGGAAAACATAAGGGCCAAACATGGCGTCAGTGATGGCGCGTCGTGACGTCAGATCGGAGGAGTGGGAAGCGGAGCGTGCAAATGGGAAATGTGCCGGCGGGTTTGACGGCTCGTATTGGCGTCAGTCGACGGAGAGGACGTGATCTTACTGTGTAAGGGATGTGGCGCTGTCGGCGGCCGCGGCCGCCGGCGGGCCGGCCGGCAGCGCCGCCAGAGGCCAGCGAATGGCCGGGACAGCCGGGCCGGCGGACTGAGAATGGCGTGCAGCCGGCGTATCGGCGGTTCGATTCACGGAGCGTGCGAAACCTGGGCCGGGGACGGCTGATTGCGGCACGTTGCGGCTGTGTGCGGTGTGTACGCGTGCGTTGTGTCGGTCAGTGTGCTCCGGAATGCATCCGCAGTCCGGAGTTTTCGTAGTGCGCCGTATCGGCGTGTGGACTGATGTGTGTGCCCGTGCCGGTGAGTGCGCTCAATATGAGCGTACTGATATGTGTTTCGCACCGGGGCAATTCCTTGTTCGCGGGCAGCGCGTGGCGTGATGAGCTTGCGCGCATTGTGTGTGAGTGGCGCAACGGATGTGAGGGAGCGATGGTCAGTATGCGTCTCAGTGGCCGGCGTGGCCGGTGCACGGCTTTGCACCATTTCGCAATCTTATCGTCTTAAACGATTTGGCTCGGAATTGCTCTTGATTCCCTGAGTGATTGTGTTGGCGTATGACCGCGGGTCAGGCCGTTGTGTTGGTGTAACGCGGTGTTCATTTCCAAGCGCCCTTCACTCCCCTCCGCCCGTCTCGGTCCTAACGGATCCAGATCGGCGGCTTGGTGAAGTTTGTCCGTTTCGGCATCACGTGAGACATCGATGGCGTTGTATTTTGGCAGAACACATTGCACGCCGCACAACGCAGACGCGCAAGCTTGCGCCCAGTATCATCCGCGCAGAGGTCTCCACAACACTCCGTTCGCGAACCAATCAGAAACAAAAGATTTCGAAAACAATAACAGGCTATTGCAATTTCTGGCGCGACGGCGTGCCCGCTCCCGTTGCGTGCGCGCCAGAGGCCGCCTGCAGCGCAATGTGACGGTTCGCAACCATCGACACGTAAATGTTCCAACAGAAACCCACGGCGCCGCCGAAGACGGGGCGGAGATGGAGAGGCACCACGCCGAAGCTGATCATGTTGGCGATGGACCTGTGAGTGGTGCGCAGGGGTGCGAGACGCAGTTGAGAGAGTCAGTCAGAAGTTCGGAGTGATGTCGGATCAGCTTAAATCATAGAGAAGTGAACAACGACTCCACTAGAGAGATCTCAGGGAATAGAGACGCGTGCATGGCGCTGTGCATCCACCCACCACAACGCCATGCCACGCGTTTGTGTGGCAACGAAGTCCTTCTTGAGCTTTGCGCCAATTTCTCCAAAGGACTGCGAATAGCCGCGCATTAGATATATGGAAGCAGACACACGCACGCACGCACGCACGCACACACATACGCACATGCACACACAGACACACACACACACACACACACACACACACACACACACACACACACACACACACACACACACACACACACACACACACACACACACACACACACACACACACACACACACACACACACACACACACAGCCGCCTTTGAAGGGCAAAATACCGGATGGCGCAACAAAACACGACGAGGGTCGTTCAACAGAGGAACGAACGAGGCAAACAAACGCACCTGTCCCTCCATGAGACCGATGGCCGTGAAGCACGTGCAGAGCATCGCGGGACCAAACATTGTCTGGTCAATCACGAGCTTCTTCAGGACGACAGAGAACGACGGCTTGCCTGCATTGCACACGCGGCAGTGCGTGTGAGATGGCATGACAGAGTGAGAGTGACAGCATGAATAGCGCATCGCACCAAGACATTCAATCGACTACACAACGGAGGTCCTTTCGCACGCACACACATGTATCACCACAACCCCTACACAAAGCACACGCACGCAAGCAATAGGATGGAGAAGCGGACGCATGCATACAAGGCGCAGTGTGTTTCTCTGCGAGGACGTGTGTGTGTGTACCACGACTGTTCAGCGCGCGCATACCTGGCACAATTCGCTCCAGCACATTGAGGTAGTGGTGGGTCACGGGACCAGCGAGAAAGAGGCCCAATGACGTCATGCGGGCTGTGCGCGCATAGTCGTAGCTCTTCTTTCCCTCGATCTTTTGCGCGGTGAAGTCGGAGACGGCGCCGATGCTGCAGATTCGACCGGCCGAGAGTCAGTTGGCCGAGACACACACGCACACACACTTACGTACTTTGAGGATGCCGCGACGTTGATAGGCGTCATATTGACGAAACAATCAGAGCAAATGAACTTGCAACATGCGTCGAAGCGTGCGCAACGATTTAAAACAAACACACACCACAACAGAGTCAAGCATGACCACACAAATCACACGCCAGCACACAAATTCGCAAACGTCGTGCGCACTCACAATCCGGCCGTCAGAGATTTCGTCACCACCGGCTGTTCGATGAGCAGGCGATCATAGGTCGTCCAGAACGCCCGAAGAGTCCCTCCAAACAAGTACGCCATCGCTGCGACGAATGCGAGGACAGCGGCGACGTATGTTGCAACGAGCCTCACACGCGCAGCCGTCTTGTCCGACTAGTGTGGCCGAAATGTGTGGCGTATGTGTGTGAGTGTATACACGCGATGTGAAAGTAGATTGCCAGTAACAGAAGAACGGTGCGATGGTTTTGAACGGTTGAGGACGATATTGTGAGACACAGACGTACCGGCATGCTGTCACTCGCTTAGGGGTTCGCTATACTGTGCCCATCTGTGTGACTGGGAGGGTTGGATGGTGGGGGAGGGGTGAGTAACAGTGTGCGACCATAACCGCACGGTGAAAGGGAAAGCCCGCAAATTGTGGCGCAACAGGCTGCTGTTACTAATGTTTGAGGGGACAAAACGAGAAAAAGGAGCCCAAGTAAGGGCGCACATTCCGCGCATACCCTTGCCTGCTCACATTAAGAAAAAAGGCTCAGTCCTCAGGCTCAAAGTCGCATCGCGGTCGAACTCTCTTCTTTCTCTTTGGAGTGCTCAGAACTCCAAATTGCTTTTGCCCTAGGAGGAAGAACAAAAAAAGTTTGAAAAGCGCCCTTCTCGCACTTCAGTCGCGCACGAGGCGTGACGTCACACCAATCTTCTGCGCAATGACGCCTCACGTTCGTCATCACAATCTGTTACTATTTTTCGTAACATTTGGGCGCTTTCAAACTATCAACTAAAGTCGGGCCGCGTTGAGAATAACACTTTTTACGATTTCACGTTTTGATTCGTATCTCCATTAATATTGCATATATTCGTACCAAACAAAGTGCAGCTAGTAGCCCGTGAGTCG
>CALSCQ010001507.1:0-14417 GCA_943704525.1 Pigoraptor vietnamica | reverse complement strand
CCCCCCCCCCCCCCCCCCCCCCCCATTTCTTTCACTCTGCATTGAAGGATAGCCACTCGTGGGCAAACAGACGCAAGCGAATTTACTTTGGCAGGACAGTGGATACGCAGCGCATTTGGGCGGCAAGGCAAATAAATGAGGGAGACGCGCGTTTCACATCCACATCTCAAAGCTGCGTGTGCGAATGTCGGCCTCCTGTACAGGGCGAGAGCACGCAATGGTCAGTCTCAGGAAGTCTGCACGCACGTTCACACACACATTCATAGTGCACACAACGCCCCCCTCCTCCCTCCCTCCATCTCTCTCTCCTTCTAGGAGAACTGCACGCACGTTTGCACACACATTCAGCGTGCAGCCCATCCCCACCCCGAACACACACAGACACAGACGCCCACCATCGCCTTGAGGTAGTCCTCGCCATCCTTGTAGAACGGCTGCCCGGTCACGTGCTCAAACTGCAGGATCATGACGCGCAGCTTGCGCTCGAGCTTGAGGAGTTGCGGAACGGCCGTGCGACGGAAGCGCTCCTCGTCAATCTGCGTGAGAAGCAAAAACCACATAAATTTCAGGAAGACACGAGAAAGACAACACCACGTAGACGACGTCACGACGGACAAGCACGCAGAGCATTCCACGTTGGCCAACGCACGCAAGCATGCACAACATGCACGCACCAGATGCATGGAGCCCTTCGCCAGGCGCTCCCGCGAGAGACGCCGCGGGTCCGACATGGTCTTCTCAAAGTGGCGCATGTTCGCGATGAGCGAGTTGCGCTTGTTTGCGAGGCGCACGATCTCGCCGTACGAGCAGTCCATCCACCGCCACGAGTTGTCATCGCCGCCCATCGGTCCTCCCAACCCAGCCGCGCCCGTGTTGACGCCAAGCGGCCGCGATGCGTTGCTCCCACTCCCCGCAGCGCCAGGCCCAAAGCCCCCGTCGAGGCTAAACTCCGACGCGCCGCCGCTGCGACGCTGAGCGGGAGCGTCACCCCCCGCGCTAGGAACGCCCAGGATAGCCGACAGCTCTTGTGCGAGGCCGTCCTGCGGCAAGGGAAGCGCGGACGCTTCCGACATCACCGACGGCATCGCCTGTGCCGTGAGAGAGCCGGCGTTCGCCATGGCGTTGCGCGACGACATGGCCGCCTTGAGCACCTGCTCGAGGCGAATGTTGGCCATGCTAAGGTCCTCGACGCGCGTGCGCATTTCGCGGAAGAGGCTGCGCAGTTGTCCGAGCAGGTTGCCGTTCTCGCGCTTGAGCGACTGCGGCTCAATCTTCTCGAGAGACGTCGAACCCATCATCAGCGCGAGCTCCATCGCGCCCTCCCACTCGTCGACGGCGCGGTCGTACGCCGTGCTGAGCCGGTACAGGATCAGGCCGAGGCTGTTCTCCAGGCCGTCAATCTGCGCCTGTATGCCGCGGTGCATCGCGAGCAGCGTCTCGTCGAGGTTCGTTCCCGCGCTGCCGTACATGAGGTCGCGGAGGGACAGCATACTCGCCTGCTGCTGTTCGCGCGCGGCGGCGGCCGAGATTTCCTCGGGGAGCTGCACGCGGAGCTGCGGTGCGTTGCCGGACTTTCGTCGGGACTGTTGGGCCGACTGGCCCTGCGCGACGGCCGGCTGCTGCGTGCTCTGCGGCGACAACGACGCGACGGGACCGGCCGCGGGCGGATTGACCTTGTCCACACCCGAACTCGACGACGGCTGCAGCTGCGGCGACGCCGGAACAGCGCCGCGGGGTGACCGTGGCGACCGGGGTGCGCGTGGGGACCGTGGCGGCTCAGTGCGGGTCACCTCTTCCACAATGGGACTCGGCGGGCGGTAGACGCGCGGCGCTGCAGAGCCCTCGTCGCCGCTCGCGTTCGACTCGTTGCCGGACACACTCCGTCCGTTGTCCGTGTCCGTGTCCTCCTCGGAAACCTTCTTTCCGACGCTCCATCGCCGCTTGTGCTTCGAGAGACGCGCGGGGTTCACCGGGGAGATGCCGGCGTTTGTCGCGACGGCGTTCGCATGCTCACGCTGCGCCGTCTCGCGCTCGTACGACTCGAGGCGCTGCCGCAACCACGCAACCTTGCCTTCCAACTCTGCGTTGGTGCGGCGAAGGTCATCCAGCTCTGAGGCGTTCGCCATGGCGGGCTTTGACCCGCGCTTCGTTGACCGCCGATAAACCTGCGTGATGAGGAAAAATAAAACAGAAGTGTGAGACGCCAGATTCCGTACACAGCAAAGGCACACGTCAGAACGCAAAGTATACCTGCACGCACTCCCATTCTCACGCACACACGCGCGCACGCACACGCCATCGTCACACGTCGGCCCACCTCCTCGCGCAGTGCGACGACGAGCGCCTCCAGCTCCGCGTTCGAGGTGCGCAGCTCGGTCGCCTCCGCCTTGAGCTTCCTGGCCATCATCTCGTACGTCTCCTTCTGCGTCTTGATGCGATCCCGCGCCATGGTCAGCTCGCTCTCCATCTTGTGCATCTTCTCCGTGATCTCCGCGCTCTGCTTCGTCAGCATCTCGGCCGTCGCCAGCGCCTCCCTCTCCCGCTCCTCGCGCCCCTGCATCTCGTCCTTGAGCCGCATGACCTCCCCGCTGAGGTAGTCGTTCTGCTCAAGCAGCTCCTCGGCGCTCTTCCGCACAATCTCGAAGTCCTTCACGCTCACCCACGCGCCCTTGCGCATTTTTTGCGTGTTCAGCGTCGGCTTGGCCCCAAATGACTTCTCCACGGTCGACGGGTACTTGATCGGCGCCTCCCCATTGCCTCCCCCCGAGGGCCCATTCGACGTCTGCACAACAGGGGAACTGACCCCGCCATTGCCGCTGCCGCCACCGCCCGTCTGCCGCCGCTGCCCGCTCGGCACCGCCCCGCCACTTCCCATGCTGCGCGAGAACGACACGTCGAGGGGACCGACGTCGTCGTCGTCGACAAATTTGAGGTCGTTCAGGGAACCGCGCGGGCTCTCCAGGTCCGCGATGATTTTCGACAGCTCGCGGTCCATGTAGCGTGCATCCTCCTCCACGAGCGACCGCACGTCCGCCGTCGCGGCGAGCTTCCGCGACACCTCATCGTCCGTGTAGACAGTGACACCGTACGCTGCCGCCGCGCGCGCGTCTCCTGCACTCGCAGACGACAGCGAGGACGAATTCGGGGCGAGCGAGCCGTGCGATGCATACTGCAAATTACTGCTCGACTTGCGGGTTGAATCGCCCGCCGCGGCGGCCATACCCAGCGGCGAGCGCGCCCTGGGCGTATGTCCGCTCGCACTCGGCCTGAGACCGAGACCGGGCGACGCGCCGCGATCGGCACCGCTTCCGGACGGGGGCCCGTTGCGGTACAGATGCCCTTCGGACATTGCACTGCTGCTGCGCTTCAGCGACAGGGGAGACCCCGGCCCGCTCGCGGGCGCGAGGTTGATTTGTGGCGACGACCCATACGGGTCCGCCTTCGAGACGCCGCGCACGCTCATGACGGCATGCGGCAGGCGCCGCCGATGCCTGTAGCGTGCGTGCGAGTTGTGTGTGGAGTGCGCGCCGTGAGTGTTGTTTTTCACATATCCATATGCCGCTGTCGCGGCTATGCCCACACACAGGCACACAAAACAAGACGAGAACGTGTGTCCGTAGGGAAAAAGGGACAAAAGTATAGCGTAATAGACTAAAGAGCCAAGAGGGCGGTGCGCGTGTGTTGGGGATAGGGCGAGAATTTTTCCTGTACGCTGAGTACCGAGCCCATAGCCAGCCCATACTGAGTCTATTTTTGACTGCGGTTTGAAATTTTGTATGGAAATTATGGTTATGAATACGACATATATGGAAATTCCTGTCCTCATGCTATAAATAGTCTAATTCCGTCTTTGGGGTTTATGATTCAGCGTCAGTATATTTTGCTGCCGACCGATCGACATATTGGCCAGAGGCCAGGCAAACAACTACGGCCTTTTTAGACCGTTCGCGCTCTGTCGCGTGCGCACCTGCGGCGGTTGAAATGGCTTCTTTCGAGAGTGTGCCGAACGAGCTCGTGGACCTCATCGTAAAGTTGGTGGGTTATTTTACGCCGTGATGTGCACTGAGGCTCAGCAAGCCGCAATGCGATTCGGAATAACCACCACCGTTTTTCAATGGACCTTGAGGCCCTGTCAACGCAGGTTTTTTCTTGGAATCCCTGTAACTGTTTGTTTCTTTTTGTGTGTGGGTGTGTGTGCATGTGTCTGTGTGTGTGTGTGTGTGTGTGTGTGTGTGTGTGTGTGTGTGTGTGTGTGTGTGTGTGTGTGTGTGTGTGTGTGTGTGTGTGTGTGTATGTGCATGCGTGCGTGTGTGCGTGTGTTTTCTACTGAAATATACTGACGCGCCAAACAAACTGAAGTGAGTCCCTTTCTTCCCACGGCTTTGCGTTCTTATCCCTCGCATGACTGTTTTGCGCAGGGCAATTTCTCGGCTGTCGATCTGCTGTCACTGGCGCTGACGTCGCGGCGATTCGGGCCCTTCTGCGAGCGCGAGGCGCGACGGCGCCGGTGCGCCCGGCGTATGGGATGCAATGTTCAACAACCGAAATTTCGCGTTTTTCGCCGCAGACGAGTTGAAGCGCGGCCGCCGGGCGGTGGATGTTTTCGTAAAGTATCAGAAACAGTCGACGGAGGGGCCTGCCGATGGCCTCTTTAACTGGCACGTCACGCCGAAAAAGCGCGACTGCGACACGTGGCTGAGCGTCTTTCTTGCCCTCACGGACGCGACTGCGCGTCGGCGGGCGTCGATTGCGCGTGATAAGCACATCCTGCGACATTATTTCTCGAAAGACTGGCGGGGACCGTCCCCGAAGCGATGTCGGGCGCAGATGTCGCGCTTGTGCGCGAGCTTCTGTCGACAGCCGAGCTTTTCGAGTACCGGTCAGCCGCCATCGGATTCTCGGTGTTGCCGGCAGGCAACGGGCCGGAAGAGCGCGTGCATTTCGGGCTCAAGCTCAACGACAACTGTCTCCGCCTGACGTGTGGCAATCTTGGACGATATAACGGCGGTGTTGTCTTCGCTATGTCCACCTGTTACGACCATCGGACACACATGGTGCGTCGTGCTGCAGTGCTGTGCGCGCCTGCTCACACGCCTGCCTCGTTGTTGACGTTACGCGGCTTCTCAGTCGCGCTATGCCGACTCCTTTCCCCGTTCCCTCACGTGACCGCGTATGTTTCCTTCACGCAGGGCCATCCATCCATTCGCGACCACTTTGAGACGTGCAGAGCTGCCATCGTGGAAGCCGGCTGGTTGCCGGGCGCTCTCGACGCGCCGTCATTTCGTTTGGCCCTCTACGTGGTCGTCGCTGCACTCTCCGCTATCGAGCCGTGCAGCATATCACTTCTTTTTGCCGATCCCCAGGATAGGCTGGCAGACCGGGATTACGGGTACGTGCAGAACGTCAAGGAGCGTGTCGCCGAGACTCGCCGCTATTGGAGAGCCATGCAAGATGTCATCGAACTGTGGCGAGTGTAATGTATCTGTTGGCTGTCACGCACTGACGGCACATTGGCGTGTGGCGTGCTATAAACGGCCGCAATCTGCGTGCAATGCTGTGAGCCACTTGAGCGAATGCCACTCCCATGGCGCGTACAGTGTCCCTTGTAACAGCCGATAATACCGGTGCACTAAGGAGGGGCAACACAACGCACGCACATATGCATACGCGCCACCTCACATTCGCACAGATATACACGCACACACCCTGCATTTCTCGCACATGCAGCCACACGTCCACACACAGTGTCATCCAGGCGCACGACTTTCAAAGGGCGCATACTGGCACGTGACGGCCTGTCAAAGAAGGATTAAGTAGCTGAAAACTGGAGGCTGTTGCGTCGTTTATACTTGACCAAGGGTCACCGCGGAAAGGGCGCTGGAAACCGATTCGTCCCCCACATATCAATTGGCCTGCTCGTGGTCAGAGCCCTCCGACTCCGTATCGTCCGCGAAGACGCCGCTCGCTGGAGCCCCGGCGTCGCTGGCGTCATCCGCCGTTGACATCGAAGTGTCCGTGGACGCCGACGTTTCGCTATCGTCGGCATCGCCAAAATCGCTCTCGTCGTCAATTTCATCATCAGAGTCCGGCTCGCCATACTCGCCGTAATACCCCAAAAAATCCGTCAACTCCTTCGACACATAGTCCATGCGATTGATCGCCGGTATAGTGGCCAGCCGACGCCGTCGCGCCGCGCTCTCCTCGATCACACGCACAGTCCACCCGTCCGGCGAAACCTCGCGCGTGCGCTTGCAACGGGCGTCCATGTACTGCGTGTACCCCCAATTAGCCCGCAGTCGTTGGGGCATCCGAAAGCGCCCATGCGAAACGCCAAGCACGCCTTGTCAAGCTCGGCCGCTGATGGGATCTCGGGCTCGTCTTCGTCCGAGGCCTCGTCTTCATAGAACGACTCGGTCGCGACAATGTTTTCATCGACGCGGCCAGAATGCGGACAAAATGTCAGTCCCTCAAAGCTCTCCCTGCCCTCCCGCAGCCAGAGCATGTGACGCGCGAAATAACTGATGCCGAGGCCGGTCATGTCGAGGAACGATTGACTGGGAAAGCGAAAGTTTGCGAACGATTGAGTCCGATGGGGCGAGCTGCTATAACTCCAACAATCCCCAAGGCCGAGGGGATCAAAAACGAATGACTCTGCGGCAGGAAAAGGATCCGCGCGTGTCAATGCTTGAGAAACACAGCGAGACAGCGTAGAGTGGCCAGCGAGCGTGAATGCCGCGTCGAGGGGCACCCAATTGCGCCTGTGCGGAACAGCAGCCGCGCCGAGGAGTCCTCCAGGCACGTTATTTCGTGACGGCTCCGTTCTTGGTACGCTTCCAGGCGCACTTGGATCCAGCGCCCGCCCCGCGACGCCGAGTGGTCGCCGTCGCAGTTCGCCGGCGATTCGAGCGTGAAAGTGTACGTCACGGCCAAGTCGCCGGGCTCCCCTACGGTCCACTGCTGGATGCGCAGCGTGCGCACTATGTCGCACACGGCCTTTGTCGTGGGCAGCGGCGCTTCACTTGCACCGTCGAGCGCCATTTGCGCTGTGGAAGGTGTTCGGGCACTTCCGCCAGGACGAGTTCAGTCCTCCACTCGTCGCGACGGACGCACGCTGTCGCAGTGTCCCGCACGAAGGGATCGGGGTGTGTAAGGAGGCAGGGCGGCATGACGCCAGGGCTGTGCAAGTCGGTCAACACGCGCTTCAGTGCGCGCTGCGCGGCAAGGGGCGAGCGGCGCGGAGGGCGACACTCGGCGTCAAAGACACTCCCATCGACTTCAGGGAATAATCTTTCGACGGTGCTCGCAAACTCACTGCGCATTCCGTCAAAGATGCGCCCAGTATGAGGCGATTCTGAATATCCACGATGCCGGCGTCGCGGGCGGCGTTGTCCGCGGCGACAAGAAGGGAGGACGCCACGTGCGCGCATTCCGCCGCACGCGCACGCAGCCCCCATGGGCTGAGGCCCGCCGAGGGGTCTTCGTCCTGCTGCGACATGGGGCTGCGGGGGGGACGGAACGGCGGCGCCCAAACGACTCACAAACATTTTTTTAACTCGGATGTCACGTGACACAAATAGCAGAAGAAACTGCCGGCGCCGTTTTTGCATAATCGCACACCGCTGGCAATTCGTCTTTTGCCTCGTTCGCGTAAAGTTCTTCATTAGCACTTTGCTAGAAGGCCGAAAGAAGACCCAGCGACCGAAAAGATGCCGGCGGATGTCATCGCGAACGTGTACGACTTGTACTGGAGCAACGACTACACGTCGTTCATGGGTGTCGGCGTCTTCCACTCTGGCATCGAAGTGCACGGTTACGAGTACGCCTTCGGGGGCCACGACGCACCCAACGTGACGGGCGTGTTTCAGGTCACGCCGCGCACTATTCTCGGGCAGAACATGAAGTTTAAGGAGGCCGTTGTGATTGGGAAGACGACGCTCAACGAGTGGGAGGTGCGCGCGGTCGTGGCGCGACTCGCCGTCAAGTACCTTGGGACGACGTACAGCGTGCTCGAGCGCAACTGCAACCACTTTGCGTCCGAACTGTCCGAGGCGCTGTGCGGCAAGCCGATCCCCGCGTGGATCAACCGCCTCGCATACTTAGGTGCGTGTGTTACGGTGACCTGTAGTTCACGGCTGGCCATGGCATCGCGCGTCTTCACGTTGCGTAGGTGGACCCAGCTGCGGGTTTCTTTCCTTCCCACGCTTCCCACTCGTGGCGCCCGGTTGCGTACATTGTGACTTGCACGTTGGTCGGGTTTGTGTGCGGGGCTGTTATTCACTGTGCAATTAGAACGGCATCACCTCCTCGCTTCACTTAACCCTCATGTGCTCTTGCGCAGGCACGTGGATGCCCCAGTGCATCATGCCCACTTTTGAGACGCCCTCTGCGAACACGCCTTCCGCGGACGCCCCCTGCACGTGTGGACGACACCACGGCCCCCAGCAGCAGCGCACCCACCAGCAGAAACACGCGCACTCGCACGCTGCGGGCTCGCAGGCGCGCCACGGCCACAGCCATGCGCGTCGCTCTTCGGAACCCCGCGTTCACCAACCGCGCGCGAACGAGTCCGAGCAGAGCGACTCGGGTGCGTGTGCGGCCTGTCAAGTGCGCTATAGGCCCTTGCGTTGCGTCGTGCGTTGACTTGAGGGATTCTGTCGTGTGTGCCCTGTCCCTGTGTGTGCGCTACTACAGACCCTCGTGTTGCGTCGTACGTTAATTTGAATAATGTGCTATGCAGACTCTCCGCCTTCACCGCGCGAGGATACTGTTGACCAGCGACGCGAGAAAATGGCGAGTGCGGCGGCTGCGCGCATGGGCAGCGGCGTGCGCTGAAACGCGGTCTGTCGGTGCTACCGTACGAGAACGACAAGTCGCGAAACGGGAGGTCTCGCGCCGGGTTTCGGTTTGGCGCTTTAGCTTTTATGCCAACAGCTGGACAGCGGGTCGTCGAGGTGTCGCACAAAGTGTGCCTCTATACGAGGAGTACACTTGGTTCCACACGGATACGCCATCAAGGCCCTCCGACGCCGCGTGCGTTTGCATTCGGGTTTATGTGGCGGCGCGCCCTTTGAGAGGTGCCTTCTACTGTATTGGTCTCTATGCCGAGATATGATATAAAAAGGTTTGCCATAGTTAACTGCTCGTGTTTACTGGTGCCCATTCTTTCGAGAGGTTGCCCGCGCATCCAGTGCCAGGGACGCCTCTCCATCAGAGCGACGAGTAATACTTATGCTCCGCAGCCTCACACTCGACCACACGCCACAGCGACTCTGCCTCTTCCGCGAGAAGTGCACGAACGGCGGCCTCCACGTCGGCATCTCCCGCTACGCCGGCGTTGGGTGTGGGCGGCGCCTCGGCCTCACGCGCGTTCACGTACTCCTCCATACGCGCAATCTGCGTCACGACCTCGCGAAGGAGCGTCTGGAGATCGGCAAACTGAGACCTGCGGGGAGAGAGAGAGAATTTCCTCAGCACAAGGAAAAAGGGTTGTGACACAGTTGCGTATGTGAGCTGATGCGTGTGTGGGTGAATAATGCATTGGTGACTGGTGTGCGTGTGGGCATGCATGTGTGTACGGGCGTGCATAGTGCGTGTGCGCGTGCAATACGCTCGTGCAAGAGCGCGCACATCCATACTCCATACCTGTCGATCGCGTCGGCGGCGACCATGAGGTCCTCCTGCTGCTTGTAGAGCAGAATGATCGAAGCCTTGATCACCGGCATGGGCGTGCGCTCAATTTCGCCCGGCGGAATCGCCGCAATCTGCAGCGTCTTGTGAACTTTCTCGAGCGACATTGCAATCTGGAGGCTGCGAGGCGAAGGGGCGTGTGTCGGGTCCGCTTAAAACGTAGGTGGTTGCCCATCGACTCCACAGGAGAAGGAACAGAAAGAGAAACGGAAAGAGGCGCGGCGGGGCAGTGAGCGCTGCCCTCCCTCCACCGTGGACAACACGCGTGCACATAGGCTAAGAGAGAGTTGTGAATTAGAAGATCGGAACGCCTCGCACGCCAACAATCCCTTCTGAAGAGTCGCACCTTCGATCGACGGACCACTGGAGGGGCGTCGTCGACATGATCTGCATGTGCGTGTACGCAGCGCTTTGGCGCCGCTGAAAAAAGAGGAAGGACGTTCAAATGTCAGTGTGATATCGAATAGGCTAAAAACTACGGCCATAAAAAACAGGCGCTCCCTTATCGCAAACGTCGAGCGCAAGGCGACGTTTCTTACCGCGTTGCCGAGCCGCGCGATGCGTTCGTTGCGCGCGAGGGCGTTCGTGTGCTGCTTCAAACGGACCATCTCTTCGTCGCTCACGAGCAGCGCGACCTTCGTGTGCACGAGGTGCTCCTGCCTCAGCGTCGAGGGGAACAGAGTGGTCGTTGTCGTGGCGGCCGACGCGGCGTCGTCAGCGCCTCCTTCCTTACGCGCCGAGTTCGAACGCGACTTGGAGAAAGGGACCGGCGTCGGCGGAGGTGCGTCGAACGTCGCCGACACTTCGTAGCTGCGATCGTCCAGGAAAGGCGTCGCTGACTTTGTGAGCTTCGTGATCGAGCGGTTGTGCTTGGCCTTGATCGACTCGTCGAAAAAGAGCACCTGTGCCGCGCGGAGAATGCGTGCGCGTCGGTCAGTCAAATTTCTCGCTACAGTCTGCGCACTCAGCTACAGGCAGGGTATCACACGCGCTCGTGTTTGTTTACGAGCCATACTAGCCACAAAACAAATAAATTCCAGCACAACGACACACCTCGAAATCGTTCGGCTCTCGCTCAATCCGCTCGATCGAAAACTGCGCAAAGGCCTGCGACTCGAGGACGCGCGACAGGAACCCGCGAAACTCCCTCTCGCAGTCGTTGAGGTAAGCGTCCTTGTTGAACAGCTCCGCCTCGCTAATCTCGCGCGGGTTGCGCCAGTCGTCCTCGTCCGGACTCAGCAGACGCGCGCGGTAGCCCTTCAACAGCGTCACAAACACGTTCAAAAAAGCAGCGCGCACGGCCTCGACGTCAAAGCGAGGCTCGCAGCCGCTCCCAGAGGCACGGTCTGCGCACGTCTTCTTGTGACACACCGCACCGCATCGCACACATCGCACGGCGACATGCCCGCCGGACGCGCTCGCGGCCTGCCCGCACACAAAGCACGTGGAAAACGGCGAGAACAGCTTCCCCTCAAACGCGTGGTGGATGTTGAGCCGCCGCGCTGTGGGAACTGCGAGGTTGCTCCCCTGTCTCGTCATGGTCGGCCGTGTCGTCGCGGGAGAACCCAACGACGCACCGCTCGAAGGCGCAGAGAGAACACCCGGCGTCATGGCGCCCGACACGGCCGACTCTTCCGACCCTCTGTGCGACGGCGGCGACGACTCGGACTCGGTCGGCTTTCGCTTGCGGCGTGGCGGAGGCACGGGGGCTGGCGGCGCCGCGAGCGAATGCGGCGACGGCGCGTCCGCAACGGAAACGCCGGAATCTCTCGCCGACACATCGGCAGGTGCAACGGCCACCTGAGGCACAGGCATCGAATCGCGCAGGCCAGAGTCGCGTACATCGGCCGGTGCAGTGTCATGGACTGCGCCCTCCTGCGCGTTCGGGTCGGCCGCGTCTTCTTCCTTGGGCCATACGGCGTCGAACGAACTCATTGAGCGCAGTTTGGTGGTCGACCCTTCTTTGCGCATCACAGCCGGCGATCGCTTCAGACTGCCGGGAGATCTCGTCGTCGGCGGCAGCGGAGGCTTACTTCCCCCCGGGGTTGTGTGCGCGGCTGCAGCGTGCAGCTGCTTGGAAGGAGAGACAATCTGAGAATCGCCCGCTGCCTCCGAGCGGAGCGCCGGGGACGTCGATGCATTGAGATGCGCTTGCGGCGAATGGCCGGAGGGCGGGCGGGGTGGCAACCCGTGGGACGGCGGCGCAGCCACGACGATCGCGTCGAGGTTCACCAACTGAGACGCCGACTCCGAGAACGACCGTCGCCGTGGGCTCATCGGCGGCGTCAGCGTCGAAGGGTCGCCGTGCAGCGCGGCGGAGCTGACCTCCGCAACACTCGGGTGCGATGGGACGGCGCTCTCGCTCTCCGCACGCGCTTCCCGCGCTCCGGGAAACACAGTCCACCGCTTCTTGCGAGGCGGGGCAACGGGCTGAGCCTGGGGTGCATGCGCTGTGTTCTCGGGCTCGGAGTCCTCGGGATGCTCGGCAAGGGGCGCGCGCACACCCGCATCGCCCGAAGACCCGACGCTCTCTGACCTGTAGAACGACAGGGGCGACGCGCGGCCGTCCGGCGGACCGTGCAAGCTGAGAGATCGCGACCGGTGGCCGCTGTCCGCCAGTTGCGAAGGGACGGCGGTTGCAGGCGTCGGGTGCGCAGAGGCCGGCGAATGCGCGTGACCAGCGGCCGACGGTGGCTGGTACGTCGTGACGGGACGCATCGGGGGCACCTTCGCAGGCGCGGCCGCAGACGCCGGTGGCTTCCGACCGGACGTCGGGGACGAAGAGTTCGAGCCTGGCGAACGTGCGTCCCTCAATGCACTTGACGACGACGGTACCTTCGGGGACGCCGTTGCGCGACTGCCGGCGTGCGATGCGTCGGAAGGTGGCGCGAGGGAATAGCCCGTGTCCATGGCCGAGCGAGAGTTGAAGGGCACCCATGCGGCGATCCCCGCGGGAAAGGCTTCGTCCGACATCCCAAAGCACCCCTCCGCCAGCATGCGATCGCCCGCGTAGTAGCGCTCGCGCAGCACAGAATAGACCGCCTCGAGCTTGCCCGCCAGTTTCTTGTGGATGCTCTTGGGCAAAGAGGGGATCACGGTGTCGCCGTCGGGACACGTGACCTGGTCTGCGTCGAGGTCCACGCGTACGACGTCGGACGGCGGCTCCTCCGAGTCACGCATCGACGCGTGGATGCCGATGAGGAAGGGCATGGGGGCGTGTAGGAACGAGAGCATCCCCGCAGGAAGCACGGGGATGAAGACGTGCTGCCACCGGAGAGGGTACATGAGACCGGAGATGATCTCGGCGGCGAGGTGAAGCATCGAGTAGCGGCGGCTGTAGAGGACCATCTTGCATTCCGTGACGGCGCACGCGAAGACCGTGAGGACGTTCGCGACCGAGAGCGAGAGAAAGAAGGGCTCGAGGCTGAAGTTGAACACGACGGGGTGGTACTTGTTGGCGGGCGGACGGCTGAGGTAGAGCGTGACGTCATGCAGCTTGACGCCGACTTCGAGCTTGCCGGGCGGTGGGAGCGGTATTTCGTGGCAAATGTGCGCGACGTAACGCTCCACGTCGAGGCCAAAGAACCCCTTCTGCCCAGTGACAATGAGATAGAGCTGCAGGGCGATATGTGTTAATACGCTACGGCGGTTTTTCGCGCACGCACGCACAGTCACACACACGAACGACATCGCACGCACGGTATTGCCAAAGTAACGGGCACTACCCACCTGCTTCAAGTAGTCCCCAAAGAACGTCAAGAACGGCCAATGGCTCACAATGCACAGCGCCTTTGGGACGTACACGCGCCCCGCGCCCTCCGCCTCCATCCGAACCTTGTTGATGACGACAAACTCGGACAGCGCGGGCTGCTCCGCCTCGCCCGCCGCGTCCAGCCAGCGGTCGATGCGCCCGAGGAGATGTCCGCGTGCGGCCTCCGTGATCGGCTCGTAGAAGGAGACCACGTGACCGTACAGTTTCGTGCCGGACATCTCGGTGAGCGCAAACGTGTGGTACGTCGGCGCAGGCACGTGCAGCTCGACATCCTCGTCCCCGTCCACGGCGTCCAGCGACCGAGACGACGAACCCGCGCCGGATCCCGAGAGCGGGACTTCCCCATGCACGAGCGAAATCTTCGACGGGAAGCAGAAGTGCTCGCAGTTTTCCGGAAACTCGGCATCCGCGTGGTCGACGAATGGATAGCGCGCGAGAAGCCGGGGCGCGTACAGCCGTCGGAGAGGGTTTGCGTTGTCATCGCCACTTCCCGCGGCCTCGGCAAGGTCGTCGCTTGCTCCGCATATGAGAAAGTAGTCGACGAGTCGTCGCGTCCAGTCGATGACGGGCGCGACGGACGGCGCGTCCCCCATGGCCGCCGACAGCAAAGGGCTCGCCGGGGCTGAGCGTGTGTGGATGCGAATTGACTCACAAGCGCGTCATTTGCGCAAGCGACCACTATGCGTCTTCTGTGTGCACACAATGCAGCGAGAGAGAGGCATGCGACACGTGCGAAACGAGAAGAACGAGCGGAAAGATGTGCAGCTTTGTTTTCGCAGCAGACGAGAGTGTCTATTAATAGCATCCTATTGACAAACAAAATAGCCATAAAAGTATATTCTAGTGTTAGGAAGCGAGCTCGCGCTTCCTGGGGACAGGCAGTCGTAGCCGACGAAGCTAGCGAGAGCTCGGCAGGATCACTTGGTCGGGTCGAAGCGACGAATGAAGTGGAGCGCGG
>CALSCQ010001502.1:0-12687 GCA_943704525.1 Pigoraptor vietnamica | reverse complement strand
CCCCCCCACCACCACCACACACACACACACACACACGCACGCACGCACACACACGCCAAAACAAACGCGCGCAGTGGCATTGATTTCGAGAAGATGCCGCGCGCACGAGAGCTCCTGCGTGCGCTGCTGATGACGGTGTGCGACCTCTCGCTCAACGCCAAGCCGTGGGACATGAGCTTCCCCGGCTGCGTCAACGTCATGACCGAGTTCTTCTGCCAGGGGGACGTCGAGAAGGAGCTCGGCCTCACGCCCCTTCCGCTGATGGATCGACAAAACAGAGACAAGATGGCCGCGATGCAGGTGCGTGCGAGGCATGCGGGCGTGCGTGTGGGTGCACGTTGTTCGAACGCTCGGCGTTGGTGTTTGTGGAGGCGTGCATCCGTATGTGCCCGAGTTCTGTGTACATGTGGGTGAGCGCCCAACAGGGCACTTGCGCTTGCGGCTCTAATTCCCGACTGTCCTCTCTGTGCGCAGGTCGACTTCCTCGACAACATTGCGCTGCCGGCAATGCACCTCCTCTCGAAGCTTCTGCCGAACACAGTGCAGATGGTGGAGCTGGTGAGTCCTGTCTGCGTGTGTGCGCGCACTTGTAGCCCTTCTAACATGCGTGTGTGCGCGCACTTGTAGCCTCTAACATGCGCACACAGTGTTCCCTCTCCTGCTTCTTTTCTTCGCCACCCTCGCGTTGCCATCAGTTGATCTCAACCGCGTCTGACAATCCTCTTCCATGCAGGCCGAGGCCAACAAACAGCACTGGCGAGAACTCGCCAACGACCAAGAGAAGCTGCGACAGGCCCTCTCGAGCTACGAGTTCAAGGACGAGCGCGCGCAGAAGATGGCCAAGGCACTCGTCGGCATGCGCGACAGCCTCCCCGTGCTCGTCGACACGTCCCAATACTCCAAAACAGAGTCGGTCAAGATGAAAAAATGAAGCGCACGACGTAGCGCCATCGACCGCACGCGTGCGTCCGCGCCTGCGTTTTGCTGTCTCTCTGCGTCTGCGCCGTCTATTTTGGGGTGGCGCGTCGTGACCATGCCACCCCTTTGCTCTGAAGTTGCGTCTGTCCCTTTCTCCGTTTTCATACACTGATATCGCACTACGGTCCTCGCGATTGACTGGCCAGAAGACAGTAGACGTGCACGCTACACACACACACACACACACACACACACACACGGATGGCATCAACACACACAGACGCACCTGCAGTGTGCACTCTACGCAAGATGCAACACACTAGTTCTCCCCACCACATCCACATCTCCCGACCAGCACAGAATTGCAAAATTCGTGCCCAGGCACCAAGCACACACGTGCGCACGCACACAGTTCGTCTGAGAACAGGGTTTCTATTGACACGTGCGTCCAGAGGGCACCCGCACTGCACACGCGACGCGCACGCTCTCTGCGCTCGTCGTTTAGAAGACGGGGCCGCCCTGTAGAGAAAGATTGAACGAGAGTGAGCCACGGACACAAAGACCAGTGCGATCGTACCGCGGGGAGGATGACGGGCGTATGAGCAAGCGTGCGTGCGTTTCCTCAATGAGTCCTACAAGACAAACGCCCATGTCTCTCTTGCTAGTGTGCTGTGTGCGTGACTGCAATCCCACAGAGGCACGTGCACACACACGCGCGCGTGCGCGCACACACACACACACACCTTGCGCTTCTTCTCGCCGCCGAGCTCAAAGTGCTTGCAGCGCTTGAGGGCGAGCTGGTGCTTGTACTTGCACTCGGTGCACTCGAGGCGGAGCACAATCTTCTTGGTCGTCTTGGCCTTCTTGTGGAACACGGGCTTCGTCTGGCCACCGAAGCCAGACTGCTTCCTGCGCACGCACGTACGCACGCACGCACACGCAAAAAACAGCTCAGCGACCGAACAATCATGACGACGTGGCGACAAGCGGCCAGAATTGCCCACGCAAACGGACGGAATGCACACAACTCGCAAGGGAGCCTCCAACAAATCTTCGCACTCGTCACACACAGACACGCACAGACACGCACGCACACACACGCACGCACACGCACACACTCGCTCAGATGCTGTCACTGCCAAGGCCAACCCACACAACAAGAACGACGATGAGCAGCGAGAGACAGATTGGAAAGAAAAAATGGGACCACGACCAAAGAAAAGTATGGGACCACGTGACAGCTTCACGCACCGGTCGTAGCGGCGCTTGCCCTGGGCGAAGAGCGAGGCCTTGCCCGTCTTGTACTGCGACACCTTGTGGAGCGTGTGCTTGTGGCACTTCTTGCCCTTGCAGTACGTGTTGCGCGTCTTGGGGACGTTCACCTGAAGCAGCAACAAACGCAGAATTGGCGCGTCAGAGAGGCGATCGAACGTACACTCGCACACACGCAAGAAGATTAAAGGAGACATTGCATCGCAATCGCTAAAGGCAAGACAAGATATAATGCCACCGCCTTCACGACCATTGCATCATCATTGACGTGCGCACTCCTTATCCCTCGTTGTCAAATATACGCAACCCAACAGCCCAACAGCCGCGTGTAACCACAGAACATGGCCTGTGCGCACACATTTCACACACACGCACAAATCAATTCGCCTCAACGAACAACCGACAACAACGGCGATGCACAAAACATCGCACACAAACAGAACATGCGACAGAGAAGTGTGACACGTAAAAGTGCATACGAACGACTCCCTCTTGCCAGCGCCACATCCGCGCTCACTAGGCACACGCAGCCTGCCACTTTGCCTCCATCCGCCATCCCCATCGACCCATCCCACGCGCGCATCGCAGTGCAACCCACCATTTTCAATGGATGCCCTCCGCGGCAGAACCAAGACGGGAAGAAAAGAGAGAAAGAGAGCGATTGCAGAAGGCCGCACTTTCAAACCAACCGACGCAACTCGCCCCTCGGCTGTGGAGAGCACAAGGGGTGCAATGGGCAAATGGCCATCCGGGGTGGCAGACTCATAGACGCACGTGATTATCACGTGATCAAATTGCACACGTGATGGCATGTGATGTCACGTGAGCGCCCTTGACAACACGGCCTCTATTTTTAGCATCTGATCGATTGACCCCCGCGCTCACACACACACACACTCCCTCTCTCGCGCGCCAACACACACTGCAAAGACCGTGTAACGAAACCGTATTGCGTGTCATTGCGACAAGGGACGAGACATTTTGCGGAGGCATTGCTCATATTGACAGCCGTGTGTGGCGGTGTGTTTGCCTGTAGATAGCCAGGCGTGAGTTACGCCGTCAATCCCTCTCTCTCTCTCTCTCTCTCTCTCGGTGCGCGCGAGAGAGCGCGACAGAGGAAAATGACGGAGGGCGGACGGGACAAGGGGAAGTCCGATCTGGAGCGCATCGGCGTGTTTAGCGAGATTGGCTACATTACAATCAACGACCTGTACCGCGACAAGAAGAGCAGTGAGTGGCTGCGTATAGACGCGTGACTTGTGCTTGCTTGAAGTTGTGGAGTTGCGTGCAGAGCGCCGCAAATCGTGTCGGTGTTTATAAAATCTGTACTTCGGTCTTCTCGGACGCTGTTCGTAAGCCTTTGTCTGTGCCGCCATTCTGACGGTCGTCGTGCGTCGTCGTGATCCCTCCCCTCTAAGCGCCATGCTGCGAGGAGAAGTTCAAGGGCAAGCAGATGCTAATCGCCGGCGAGCGCCACGGCCAGTTGCCCGACGCCTTCTTTGACAAGAAGTTTAACCGCGTGTTCGAGGGAGAGTCGTGGTCCGATCCCATCCAGCGCGAGCGGAGGGCGCGCAACGAAAACGCCAAGAAGAACCTCTCCAAGGCGTTCAAGCCCGTCGGCACATCCCCCAAGCCGTGAGTGAAATGCCTGCTTGCGTGCAATTATGCGGCGTTGCCGTTGTTTCAGCAGCCAGGGAAGCATAGCGGGACATTATTAATCCTTAGTGCTGGCTCACGTGACGCTTCTTTGCGCGCCCACAGGAGCGGCTCTGGCAGCTTTTATGGGACGTTCGGCGGCCCTCTTCCCGCGCTGAGTGGCGCCGCTGGACCGGAGAAGCCAAAGCGGCCTGTTGGTAGGAACTTCCTCACGAACCCTGGCAAGAGGGGCACCGGCTACGGCTACCTCAACGTGACGATTGGCTCGCCGTATGCGTACTCGTCGGACACGTACGATTCGCTGCAGAAGCAGCTCAAGGTGTGTATTGTGTTGTGTGTTGTGTGTGTGTGTGTGTTTTGTGTGTGCGCGCGCGTGTGCGTGCGTATTTAGGCGTTGTTTTGTAAGTTCGAGATACGTGTGGACAACCGTGAGCAATTTGTAACGCTGTTGACGCGCGTGTGTGTGTGTGTGTGCAGGAGGAGCACGAGCGCCACAAGCAGAAGCTCGTGGGAAAGGCGTTTATTTGCAACCATGCGCCCAAGAACGTGTTTGACCCGAATCCCTATGCGAGCGACAAGGGTGCGTACGTGGAGCAGGCCCCCCTTTTTCCAGGAGACGCACGCACGGCGTACCTGCACACACACACACACACATGCCCCCCCACACAGGAAGCTCTCTGCGTTGTGACCGTACGCCCCATGTCCCCTCTGCCGCCCACTCACCCCCACCCCCTTTGATTTATGTGCGCAGAATTCCCTCCAAAGGACCTCGATGAAGAGAAGAAGCTCGACAAGCTTCCCTTCCGCCCGTCGCATCCCGCGAAGCACGTGAGTGCCAGCACCCTCCCACCACCCCGGAGAAGATTTGTGCCGTCACTCGCGTTTGTCTTTCGCCCGTTTCAGGCCCTGATGACGTTGTGCGTACACACACACACACACACACACACACACACACACACACACACACACCACACCTCGTTACATACTCACATACCCTTTTTCGCCGCGCAGGGCATCTGGGGCTGCTTTGAGTCGTACCCGACGCACGACGCCGGCCACGAGTCACGTGAGCCGGCCACCAAGAAGGAGCGCCACTCGTCGCCCATCTTTAGGCCTTCGGGTGGCTCCAAGTCGACGCCTTTCCGCTCGATCGTCGTGATGAACGTCCCCGTGAGGCAGACGGCGTACATGTGAGGTCGTCTCCTCAGTTGCCCACGTGCCCGCGCGTGCGTACACATTTCTTAGTTTCGTCTCGGTTTGTTGTTTTGTGACAAACGGCGTATGCTTGTTTTTCACTTGAATTGCACTCTCCACGTCAACGCCTCTCCTGCCTGCACTCTCGCTGCGTCTTAATGTGACTCTTTGCCTCAAGCCCAGTCGGATGTGTGTGCGCGCAGTTGCATGCGAATACACTGCCGATTGTCTCACGAGTGCCATATGTTCCCTGACACTCATGGATGGCGTGGACTACAAGCAGTGGCAGCTTGCACATTCAGTCCCATGCATGCACACGCGCGCAGTTACGCGGTCGATTGTCTTTTACAAGCCATACGTGCACGCAGTACCCTCGACAACTGCGATTTTAATAACGGCGCACCCCAGCAAAGAAATGCGACGCCCGACGGCACCAAAGATACAGAATAGCGCACGCAATCTACAGAAAACGACCAAAGTGCATGCGCTTAAAGTGTCCCGAATCGCTCGATAGCGGCGTCCGTAAGCGCCTTTCGTTGCGACGGGTGCGCAATGGCGATAAGCGCACGCGCCCGCTCAATCACGCTCTTCCCGTGAAGCTCCGCGATGCCGTGCTCGGTGACGACGTAGTGCACGTGCGCGCGCGTCGTCACCACGCCACCGTACTGCTTGATGCTGGGCACAATCCGGCTCTCTCCCTTGCTCGTGATCGAAGGCAGCGCCATGATGGGCTTTCCGTTCTGCGAGAGAGAAGCGCCGCGTACGAAGTCGAGCTGGCCACCGACGCCGGAGAAGAAACGCTTGCCGATGGAGTCGCTGACGACCTGTCCCGTGAGATCGATCTCGATGCACGAGTTGATCGCGACGACGTTGTCGTTCTGGGCGATGACGTAAGGGTCGTTGACCCACTCAATGTCTCGCATTACGACCGAGGGATTGTCGTCGATCATTCGGTACACCTTGTCGCTGCCGACGCAGAAGCCGCCCACAATTTGGCCACTGCGTGCGCCGCGTGATAGGAGGGCGTGTGAGCATGCCGCGCAAAGTCTTTTGACGGAGGTCGTCGTGGAGGAAGAGGAGACAGAGAAGGAAAGAGTAGGTTTGAATTAACAGGAGTGCGTATGGGAGGGACCCACTTGTGGTGCTTCTTGTATCGGTTTGTCACTGCGCCCGTCGCCAGCAAATCAACGAGGCCGTCGGAAAACATCTCAGAGTGAATGCCGAGGTCCTGTTGATCGCAGCGGAACAAACAAGGTCGGGTTAGGCTTGTAAGTTGCGTTTCGCACGTGTGCGTATAGCAAGCTACGAGCGTCGTGTAAGCGCGTCCATACAACGCGCAGGCAAGTGAGCAGACTTCACACTCGCAACGCACCTTGTGGTTCCTCAGCGCTGCAAGGACGGCGTCGGGAATCGAACCAATGCCCATCTGCATAGTGGCGCGGTCGCCGACGAGGTTTTCCGCGATGAGCTTTCCGATGGCAATTTCCTCCGGCGCAAGGGGCGCGGGCGGGTGCTGAGGCAGCGGATGGTCGTGCTCCACAAGGCGCACCCTGGGTAAGTTCACGTGACAGTCAGACACATGTTGAGCCGTGTGTGTGTGTGTGAATGGGTATTGTACGTGCGCGACACACGCCTTCAAGACAAAAGAAATGCGACGAAGACACTGCTCGACATTGCGTGTGCATGCGAGTAAACGCAAGTGCGTGTCCGTCACGCGAGAGTTCGTCCACACGGCAATGGCGTTCTAGCGACGCACCTGGGGTCTCTGACCGAGATGACGCCGTCGCCGTGCGTGCGCGGCATCTTAGAGTTGACCATCGCCACTATGTGCTTGGCCGAGTGGCACGCGGCGACCGCAATGTCCACGGACACGCCGAGTGTGCAGAAGCCATGCTCGTCCGGAGGGCTCACGTTCACGAGGGCAACGTCGAGAGGGATGGTGCCCCGCCGGAAGAACCTGCCAGCAAGACGCGTACTTGTCAACATCAGCACGCTTACAAAAAAAACATGCGCATGTACACATCGTCCCTTTTCACAGGGAGCGCGCGCGCGCGCGTGTGTGTGTGTGTGTGTGTGTGTGTGTGTGTGTGTGTGCGTGCGTGTGTGCGTGCTGAGCTGGTGGGTCGCACCTCGGAATCTCGCTCAGGAATGCGGGCGTGTAGTCCGCGAGTCCGGCGTTGACGGCGTCGCGCACGTTCGCCCCCATGAAGAACGAATTGTCCCTGAAGACGCCCTTGCACTCTGGCTTCAAGTGCGCCAGTTCACCCTCCGTGTGGATGTGGACGACCTTGACGTTCTTGAGCCCTGCGCGGAGGCCGTGCCGGGCCATCGCGTTGATGAGGGGCGTGGGCGTGGCAGCGGCGCCATGAACAAACACAGTGTTATCGCTCGCAATGACGGAAACAGCCTCGTCGATGCCCATCCAACGCGGCTTTAGCGTCGGGTCACCCGCGGAAACGATCGTGAGGAAGCGCCGCGCGGTAACTTGGCGCACGTGCGGACGCACCGCTGCTGCTGTTCTGAGCATTCTTGTGGTATTTTTTTTACGCTTGGGAGACTATATGCGACGTAAAATTGGGGGGGGGAGAGAGAGGTAAATCTTCAATTTTTTCGTGTGTGAAATGGTCGCTCGTGCTCTTGAGGTGCATGTGGGTGCGTGTGAGTGTGAGCGCGTTTCTCGCTGCGTGGGACTGAGTGTGAGACTCTCGCAGATGCCTCGATTGTCCGGACACGTCACCCGCACCCGGCAGAAAGGGTATTTCTCACCCCGGATGTGGTTGCGAAGCAATGTCACGTGATGAGCGTTGGCATTTCTCAGCCGCCAGTAACTGCAGAATAATACGGCGTCGCGATTCTTCGATTTCCCGTATCTCGATCCATTTCGCCTCTCACATGGACGAGTAGTTGCGTTGCGAAATGGCGGCGGTTTCGCTGCGCGGCGTGTTGTGCGTTGCTGTGGCAGTTGCCCTGTTAGCAGCCGGCACTGCGTCTCTCGCTGTGCGCGCTGCGAGCGGTGTGCCGCTGCCGCTGGGCCCTTGCGACGGAACAACTATCGGGGATGTCATGAGTGCGTGCGGCCTTGGTGTTGGATGTGGATGTGTGCGGGGTCATTCGATGATTTGCTCGAGTCGGGTGCGATGGTGTCTGTGCGCAATATGACGTGTAATTACATTGACGTGTTCTCTCGCACTTGCCAGGGGCCAACGGTTGGGGCGACCGCAAGCCCACCGGCTATGCGTCTGACGTCGTTATTGAGACGAACGGGCGCGAGTCGAACGAAGTGGTGTCGTACATTGCCGCCATACTACTGAGGTCGCTTGGATTTCAGAGCGTGAAGCTGGTGCGCCACCTCGGCACCAATGGCGAGCCGAGCAGTTCCACGCGGACCGCCCAACGGTGGGAGTTGCAGTGCGTACGTTAACTCGCGCGCACGCACTCACATACACGCGCACACGCACATACACCTCACACACACAGTTATACAGTCACACAGAACACATAAGAAGAACACGCACGCCTTACGCGCGCGTCCCTCTCATCCGCCGTTCGCCGTAGCTTGTCTTCGGGCGAGTCGCATATGTACCTCGAGGGCAGCCTTGGCTTCTCCGCAGCGAAGTGGCCGACGATAGAGTCGTACGGTCCTGTTGGGTGAGTACTCATGTACGCTGAATGCGTGTGACCTCGTCTGTACCTGGTGTGTGTGTGTGTGTGTGTGTGTGTGTGTGTGTGTGTGTGTCTGCGAATGTGTGTGTGTGTCTGTTTGTGTGTGTGCTCTGTGGCGTGTGAGTGCACGTGCATATCTACCTGCGAGCGTACAGCACCTGAAGGGAAAGCTGAGCTCCTGCAATTCGCACCGCAGCTACATTATGCGCCACGGCCTGTACATTCCCGGGTATCTTCTGCCAGCGGAGCATTCGAAGCTCATCATTCCGAATAGCGCGTGAGTTACATGAGAGTCGTGGCAACACGCCGTCAAGCAATGCATTCCCTACGATTCACTCGCTGCTGTTGTGATGTACAGTCGAGCCACTTCGCCCAAACATCCACACACAAACACTTCACACCCGTCCACACACACGTACACACACACACACACATACACACACACACACACACAAACACACACACACACACACACACACACACACAACACACACACACACACACACACACAAGCATTCGATCAGAGACAGCAGTCGCCCACTCATTTTGTTACACTTTTGCGCAGCTGGCTGTCCAAACCGGAGATGCGCGTGCTCTACATCAACAGCACCGCGTACTCGGCCGGCCTCACGCCCGGGGGTTACTTCTTCTGCGGCGACGAGCGCAACCAGAGCGACACCGGCTGCATTGACGGCAAGTTCGTTCCGCCGGCGTGCGAAGCGAATCCGCCGGAGCTGCCGTCGGCCCCCTTCCCGCGTGCCAAGGCCTCCTGCGTGGACATTTGGGCGAACCCAGCGTTCGGCAACCGCAGCCGCACGCTTGAGCAGCTCTCGACGCTGCTCCGGCTCAACGTCACCATCAACTACAGGACGCGCGCGGACCTCCGGGAGCTCGTGAAGCGTGCGTATGCGCAGCGTCTAGGCTTCGTTCTCCTGGCCGTTTTCCCAGACCCGCTCACTCTTGGCGACGACGTCCGCCGCGTGGCTTTTGCGGACCCCTCCGACCCCGTGTGCCAGGCCTCGTACGACGCGCCGACCGCGGTGGGGTGTGACTTTATGCCTGATGTGCGGCTCAAGCTCGCGGGAAAATCTGTCCGGATGGAGTATCCGGACGCCGCTTCCCTCCTCTCGGCGATCGAGGTGTCTACAGCCGCGTTGCTCGGCGTACTGTCGTACATTGTGGCGGGAAACACGACGGAGCAAGCTGCGTGCGAGTGGGTGCGTGCGAACGCCGGCGTCTGGAAGGGTTGGATACCTGCCGGCCCCAGCAACGCGACGGCGACTTTTGTCCCCCTCGTCCATAGCAGCAACATGGCCGTGTCTGTGATTGTGGGCGTGGTCGTGGCGGTGGTCGGAGTCACGTGCATCGTCCTCGTCGTCCTCTACAGGACGCTCTTGAGGAAGCGGAGGGTGAGTCGCTCGTCTTTCCCGCCATTTCCTTTCCCGCCGTTTTCCCTCTCGGTTTGCGACCATCCCTCTTGCATGGCCATTGCGCGGTTGATATGGCTCACGTGCCCGCACTCCACACACGCGCCCACGTGCGACATTTTGGTGATTCCGTACCGACCCCCCGCTCACGGCGCCCTTCGATGCACGCGCACACTCCCAGGCCTACGAGAAGCAGGCCCTGCTTCAGCGGAACGTGATTCCCTTTGAGGAAATCGAGTTTATTGAGCGTGTCGGCAACGGCTCGTTTGGTGTCGTGTTCAGGGGCACGTGGCGGTGTGTGATGCACGTGGCGGTGTGTGATGCACGTGGCGGTGTGTGATGCACGTGGCGGTGTGTGATGCCGCGCTTTGGTGTTCTGTGCGGCCCCATGTCGTGTTTCCGCTGTCCTTGCAGCGCGTGCGATTTCAAACCGTTGCTGTCACGCTCTCTCTGTGTCTGTCATGCTAGCGCGACCTCCACTCTGTTCTTGCTGTCCGTGCGGTACGCGAGCATCCGTTGCTCCTTCGCTATGCCTCTCGCCTCGCATCGTCCCTCCCTCTGCGTTGTTGAACCATCGCCAACCCCCACCCCATCCCCTCCCCAGCGGCACGCAAGTCGCCATCAAAGTCTTTAAAATGCGCGGATCCGCCGGTGTCCCTGACGTCACCACACCCCACCGCCGCCTATCGGTCACCGCCGTCGACCTCACCTCGTCGCGTCGTTCCCACCTGCGGTCGGTCCCCGAAGTGCAGCCGCCTTCTGCTGTGCTCCCGGCCGACCCCTCCGCGAAAAGCCACCGCCCGTCAAACGACAGCAGCGAAGGGAGCTCCGCGAACGGGGCTGTCAATGGGACTGCGAACGGTGCTGCGAACGCGGCAACGACCGTGCTGCCGGGGGAAGTGGTGCATGTGTCTGTGTCTGCGCGGGAGGTCGCGAGCCCAAGCCAGCAGGAGGATCAGGTGTCGATGGAAAGGAGCACGTCCCTGGAGAAGCATGGGAGCGATCGGAGGTGCGTGCCTGCGTGTGTGATTTTGTGTGTGTGTGTGTGTGGGGGGGGGGGGGGGGGGGGGGGGGGGGGGGGGGGTGTATGGCGCGTTCGCTGCGTGTGTGTGTGTGTGTGCGTGTGTGTGCGTGTGTGTGTGTGTGTTTGGTATGCGCGCGTGCGCTGCGTGTGTGTGTGTGTGTGTGCGTGTGCGTGTGCGTGTGTGTGCGTGTGCATTACTCACGACCGCACTATGTGCGCCAATAGCTCCGTCTTCCGAGCCGCTCTGCAACTGCACCGTCGCGACTCTGTTTCAAGCGGCCGGAAGAGCTCACGGCGGCGGTCGTCCGGTTCGTCGTCGCAGTCGTCTCTCCCCCCGCACCTGGCGGCAGTGGAAGCGCTCTTCGCCAACGTGCGCAAGGCCATCGCACGCCCCGCGACGCGCACATTCAGCAACGTCTCGAGCCTGCTCTTGCGCAAGTGGTCGCGTGACGCCAACGCGCCTGTTGCAGCTTCATCGACGTCGATTGCGCCCGTCCGCTCGTCGACGTCGGTCTCGCCGGCGAGCTCCGGGGACGGCAGTTGGCTGCATATTGGGGTGTACAAGGAAGCGGCCAAGCGCATCAATGAGGTGGGCTGGGTGTTTCCGTGGGCAATTAAGCCGTGTATTGGCTGCCTGTCTGCACCGTCGGAACGGGCCCACTGTGGGCGCAGTCCGGAGTTGTGCGGATGTGGCACGTGTGCGTCAGAGCAGAGGGTGACGTCACGCGGCGCCTTTCCTTGCAGGAAATCGACATTCTCTGTTCTCTTCGCCACCCGAACGTCCTCCTCTTTATGGGTGCGTCATGCCCTCGGTTGCCATATGTGGCCAATGCGCGCCCGTCTTTTCCGTGCGTGTTCCGCATTGCTGCTTCAATGCCTTATGTGTGCGAGACGAGGGGCAGTTGGTCTTCGTCGAAGCGATGTTCCGTGTTCGTCTCTCGTTCTGCTTATTCCACACAGCACGCCCTTCGTCTGTCTTTCCACTGAATGGCCCTGTCCTCTCCCGTGCCTCCTCCTCTCTCGCGGGGCGCTGCCAGGGTCGTGCGAGTGGCCCAACTTGTGCATGGTGACGGAGTTCATGACGTCGAACATGTACCAAATTTTGCACGACGAGAAGATCGAGCTGAGCTGGCAGAGGAAGCTTGGGATGGCCGCCGACACGGCACGGTATGTGCATTATGAGCGCGCGTGCGTGTGTTGTGTGTGTCCGCGTCTGTGTATGCGTGTATGTGGTGTCCTTCATGTGCGTGTGTGTGTGGGGGTGTGTCCAAGGTGTGTGCGCGTGTGCGTGCGTGCGTGTATATCTGTGTGCGTTGTTCGCTCCTGACGTCCGCGAGAGGACGCCTGATGACATGTCCGTCGGTCCCAGCGGCGTCGCATATCTCCACGCCAGCAAGATCATGCACTGCGATCTCAAGGTGTGTGGGTGTGTGTGTGTGTGTGTGTGTGTGTGTGTGTGTGTGTGTGTGTGTGTGTGTGTGTGTGTGTGTGTGTGTGTGTGTGTGTGTGTGTGTGTGTGTGTGTGTGTGTGTG
>CALSCQ010001501.1:0-30063 GCA_943704525.1 Pigoraptor vietnamica | reverse complement strand
CGGCCTTTTTTTTTTTTTTTTTTTGCGAGTGCTCGACGTTGGGACATACTGTTTGACACACCCCTCCCAACCGTCGCAGCACGCTGTACGCCATCTGGAGCGGCTTCCACGATGCCCACAGCGGCATTGCGCGCTACGAAGTGTCCGTCGGCACGTCCCCGCTCGCCACGGACGTCTTGAACTGGACAGACGTGGGCCTCCGCACGTGGCATTCGTACCGCCATGCCGGCGCGGTCACGGGCGGCCGCTACTTTTTCGGGATTCGCGCCACCAACGCACGTGGACTCACGTCGGCCTCGTCGTCGAACGGTGTCGTTGTGGACCTGACGGCGGCGGCGGTCGTCGGCGCCGTGCGTGTGTACAACCCCGACGGGACCCTCGGCGCTGCGTTCCAGACGGACACGGGCGTGCAGGGGACGTACGTTGTGAGCGGCACTTCGGTCATGCTCGACTGGGCGGGTGCCTTCCGCGACAACGACAGCGGGGTGATGCGGTTCGTGTGGCACATTGAGGACGCGCGGGGCGTTGCGGTGCCCACGGCGAACAAGGACGACGGCAACGTCGGGTATGCGACGACGGACCTCGCCGTGGGGATGTCTTTGCGGGAGGGCATTTACCGCGCCGTCGTGCGCGCGCAGAACGGCGCGGGACTGTGGGCGCGGGCGACGGCTAACTTTGCGCTGGACATGACGCCGCCGCTGCGCGAGACGGTCCGCGTCGCAGTGATCGAGGGCATGCGGACGGTCGAGTGGCTGCGCTTCGTCGATGCGCTGCCGGGGCATCTCGGCTACGGCGACCTCGTGCAGTACAGCCTCGCCCTCGGCTCTTGCTACGACTGCAGCGACCTCCGCCCGCTCGCGCCCGTCGGGGACGGAATGCCCGGATTCACGTCGCTCAACGCGGCCGTGTATAGATTTGTGTTTGACCAGTCGCTGCCGGCGAACGTGCATGCGACGGTCGTGGCGTTCAACGCGGCGGGCCTGTCGACGTCCTCGCACTCGGCGCTGCCGCCGGCGCCCCCGACTTGCGCTTCGTCTGGTGGGTTGTACTTGGTGTGGTCGCGCGCACTTGTCTGTCTGGCTGCTCAGGGCACGTTATAGGCACGCGTGCTGGCTAACTGGCCCTGTTCGTCACGTGCGCTGCAGATGCGCTGAGCGTGCAGATCGTCTCTCGCCGTGCGTCCTTCCAGCCGCAGCAGGACACGTTGCGCTTGGCCTGGTCGTACGCCGGCGCGGAGACTGTGGTGCGCTACCGGTACACCGTCGGCGTCACGAACCCCGGCGACATTACCTCGCAGTTTAACACGCAGTGGTCGCCGTTTGAGAAGAACCTCGACCAGTACGCCGACGCCGGGCTGCAGACGTCGGCGGTCATGACGACGCTCGCGATGGTGGACGGTGTCGCGTACGCCGGCTACGTGACGGCCGTTCTCGCGGGCGGCGCGTGCGTCTCTGCGGTGTCGTCAACCATCGCAATCGACGCGACCAAGCCAAACCTCGTCATGACGGACTACGTCCGCGACGGCGACCGCCACGTCGGCGCCGACCGGATGTACCAGCGGGACAGCGCGTCGCTGTCGGCCACGTGGGTGGACGCGTCGTTCCGCGACAAGGGCGTCGCGGGCGTGGTGGTCTACGAGTGCGCGGCGGGGACGAGCCTCTACGGGACGCAGGTCGCGGACTTTTCGGCGGCGTCTTTCGTCCGCTTTAACGCGTCTGTCGTCGGCTGCCGATTCTCCGGCCTCGGGCTGCTGTCCGGAGCGGCTTATTTCGTGTCGGTGCGCGCGACGGACCGCGTGGGCCTCTTCACCGTCGTCACCACCAACGGCGTCATCGGTAGGTGGCGTGGGAGGGTGGTGGGACGTATGCGTGCGTGTTGTGCGTGTTCCATTCGCTGTCAAAGCAGCAAGCTTATCCGCGGAATTTAAATTCGCGCGCGCAGTGGACACGACGGCGCCGGCCGCTGGCATCGTCCTCGACGGTCCCTCGCAGGCGGACATTGACTACCAATCGGTTGCGTCGGCGTACTCGGCCAACTGGCACGATTTCGTGGAGCTTGAGTCGGGCATTCTCGGGTACGCCGTGTCCGTGTGCCGCGCGACGGGCGGTCCCATCGACGACACGTCCGGCTGCATCGCGACCGCCGACGCGGGCATGGCCATTCAGCACGCCTTTGATTCGCTGGCGCTCGCTGCGGGTTACTACGTGGCCGTCGTGCGCGCGACCAACGTCGTGGGGCTTTCGACGCTAACGCAATCGGACGGTGTTACTGTCGACGTTACGCCCCCTGCAGTTTCGAAGGACGCGACGGTGGTCGTCGCCAACAATGGCGGGTTCCTTGCGGACGCGACGTCCGTGTCGGCGTCGTGGGACGGCGTGTTCTCGGACGATGAGAGCGGGATCGAGACGTACTCGTGGGCCATCGGCACGGGTACGTTTCGCGCTATTTCTTTGTGTGTGCATGTGTTCGTGGTGTGTGTGTGTATGTGTGTGCGTGCGTGCGTCCCCCCCCCCCCCCCCCCCCCCCCCCCCCCCCCCCAACACACACACACACACATCTCCATGTTAACAGTCGACTACTGTGTGCAGTGGAACGCGGCCAGCAGATCATGCTCTTCACAACCACGCGCACCGACACGCGTGCGACGGCGCTCGAGCTCGCCATTTCGCACGCGTCGTCGGTCGTGGTGACGGTCGCTGCGTACAACTTTGCCGGCCTCGTCTCGATGCAGTCGTCTGCGCCTGTGCGTGTGGACCTCACCGCACCCGTGTGGGCGGGGCGTGCGACGGCTTCGATGGTGCCCGACACCACGCCGGGCGTCGTCCGTGTCAATGCTTCGTGGGCGGGCGTGGACGACCCGGAGAGCGGCGTCCGCGAGTGTTCTTGGGCCATCGGAGAGGTGCGCTTTGCTTTCCGTGTGTTGTTCACTGCAGTTGCTTTGCTTGGGCGTCTGTTTGTGGAGTCATTGCTTCTGACGCACACACACACACACACACACACACGAACACGCACACACAATTCCACAGGCCGAAGGTTCGTCAACGCTGCAGGGCTTCACGAAGGCAGTGGGCGGATCCAGGTCGGGCACGAGTGGGCCGCTACCGGCCGTCCCGGCGGCGTACACGGTGTACGTTGCCGTGCGGTGCGTCAACAACGTCGGCCTGGCCAGCGAGTCGTTCTCGTTGCCGCTGCGCGTCGCGGCAGAGCCGGCATCGGCGTCGCTCGCAGTGCAAATACTCAACAAACTCGGGCGACCCGGCGACGGCCTCTCAAAGTTCCAGTCGTCGACGTCGTCGCTGTATGCGGCGTGGAAGGTGTCGAACGACCCCTTTGCGACGGCGTCCTGGCACCGGTGCATCGTGCGCGATGGGCCCGCGGTGGTCGCCACCTACGAGGGGCCTGAGATTGCGGCGTACTTTGGCGACCTCCAGCTGAGGGACGGGCGCACGTACGAGGCCGCGGTGGCGTCGCTCGCGGGGGCCGGCGGCATCCCCGTCGCGCAGGCGGCGGCGTCGGTGACAGTCGACGTGCGGCCGCCGACCTGCGGTGGGTGTTGTAAGGATGCCATTTTCGCCGCGTGTTCCTGCGCTGTTGGAAGACAGCACCCGTGCAATTATGCGATGTTTTTCTCACCACCGGCCTTCTGGTTTGTGCAGATCCGCTGCGCGTGTCGTTTGCAGCCGCCTCCAACACCGTGACAGTGACATGGCGGTGCGTGGATGCCACGTCCTCCGTCGCGAGCTACGATGTGGTCGTGGGCACGGACGTCGGCAAGGACGACGTCGCGCACGGTCGCTACGACAGCGGGACGTCCATGTCGTTCACGTACGCGCTGGGCCGCAAGACGCTCTTCTTCATGCTCACGGCAGAGGATGCCGCGGGGAACAGGGCACAGGTCGCCGCGCGGTACCCCTAGAACTCCTCCTTATCAGTTCGCGTATCTTTTTTGCGTTGTTTTTTCTTCTTTTTCCGCTGCTGCATTTGGGGCTTTGAAAATGGCAGTGCTTTGTTGTTGGCCTTTTTAACGTATCGCTTGGTACCGATTGCGCGGTGGTCCTCGCTTGAAGCCGAATGAACTACAGCCGTAAGTTGATTCTGACACTGAGACCATCATGGGCCGTCGACTGAGGCTCAGTGACACGCACACCGGCAACACACGGAGTCGTGACGCTGGTCACTGTCGTATACCACTGGCGTGCGCGCGCAAAGTCGCGTGCACTATCATGCGCGGCAGATCTGTCCGACCCACTGAGTCAGATGACGCTCAATGCGGCCGCCTTATCGGCGCAGTCGATAGTGAGCGCAGAGGACTCAAGCACGGTGGGGAACGCACGCGGCATTGGATCTCTCTCGCTGAATACTTGGCGATCTGACGAGAGTCGTCCAATGCGCAGGTGAACAACCCAGGCAAGACGACCGGACCGGACTGCAGTACCGGCTCTGAGTGCTAGACTGACATGATCGTCACCATCGTCAACCCTCTTGCGTCGATGGGCATGCAAGTGCTCCTGAGTGAGTGTTGCGTGCGAACAAGATCGGGTCAGCCAGGAAGTTGTTGCTGCTTAGTCACACGTCCACGGCACGGCACACACCACCGGGGGGTGGGGTGGGGGGGGGGGGGGGGGCCGCAGTGACATCGCCGGCACACATGCACGCTGGCGTGCATGCATGGAGACACGTCGTCACGTGCGCTGTACACCTACAAACGCACGGACACACAGGAAACAACTCCGATGTGCGTGCACAGACCAGTGGACAATGGACAGGAAAACGCTGACACGTCGTCCAACCGGCAGACTAGTACTGACTTCGTCACGTCCCGATCAGCGGCGACATTAGCAGCGACTCGAGCGATTCGTACTGCCGGGACCATCGGCACGGCCGCCAATCACCAGCTCAACGCCGGGCCGTCTCCACACCGTACCGTCATCGCGATTTCAACACGGATGTTCTCAACCTCCAAGCGTCGATCGGCATTCATTTCTTTGCCGCATCATCGGATCCGATGAAGCTGCACGTGCTCGCATGGATGCTGCCCTCACCCTCCTTCTCGGTCCCCCCTCCCAGCACCATCGGAGAGCTTTATCGCCTCCGTCGAACATGCAGCCGCTCTTCCAGCAACTCGTGCGCCTCCTCTTCAGCACCAAGTGGGCCGTCTGCTCCGTCTATGCCTTGTGTGAGTGGTCTTTTTGTCAGCCATGTGCAGTCGGTCCCAAGCCGGCGTGGCCGTGCTGCAGACCGTCGGTGCGCACTGATCTGTGGTTATATCAGCACACCGTGACGTGACAGTGTCAGAGCCCAACAACTGTGCAATTGTATCAGTCTGCGACTGGCCCCCCTTTCCCCTCACTCTTTCGTCGCTTCTCCCACGTACATAGACAACAAGGGGAATGGAGGCTGGTACTGGCTTGACGTGCTGCAACCCGCGGCGAGTATGCTGAACTGAACACCGATCGGCGGCACTGCAGACTGCTCGATTCCCAGCGACCGCTGGTACAAGCCGTTCAAGGGGACGGCGCCGAGCGAGCAGGTCGGGTGGATCTGCCCGTACGCTTACGACAATGGCGTGCTGCCGTGCGAAATACCTCTCGTGACCTCCCTCACGGTGTGCAGAGCTTCAATAGCCGAAAAGACTACTTCCAGGTTACCCGTTCAGGTTACCCCACTCAGTAAACACTATGAGGTCAGATTTCCCAAATCTGTCGTAGAATTGGGGAACATAGTCTAGGGGTATGATTTGCGCTTCGGGTGCGCGAGGTCCGGGGTTCGATTCCCCGTGTTCCCCGTGGATTTTTTATTTTTAGCCATTTCCCCTATTTTTAGCCTCTCTTGCCCTTGATTCAAGCAAGGGCGCTAATAGTAGCGCCCTTGATTCAAGTACAATGTAGGGCGGTGAGGTTTTTTTCCATCACCTGCCAAAATAAAACATCGCCGCTCGCGCCCATGATCTGAGAGGTAAAAAAAGAACTTTGTGGCGGGAGCTGGCCGGATTACTACTGTAAGAGCCTGTGGTCTACTGGCTTTGTGGGAGGAGATGAAGATATCGGCGAAATCTAAAGATAGTTGGAAGTAATGGGAGGCGCAATTTTTTTAGCTTTTTGGGATTTTCGAAAGGAATGTCCGTTGCCATGGAAGCGGCGTGGACGGAAGGAAAAAAAAAAAACAAAAAAAAACACTAAATTTAACGCCGTGAATATTCAGTCGCCGTGGCTTCGTGCCCGAGTGCCTCGGCTCTGACAAGCCCTAGACGGGAGTTCCGTCGATGCACGCAAACGGGTCTATTGACGCCGTGCTTCCCCCAACTGGCGGTCTCACCAGCCGCAGTCGGGCCGGGGTCAGTGCCGAGTGGCCGGCGGCGTGACGCCGGCGGCACCGACTGCCAGTGCCCCGGCCGGCCGGCTGCGGCCGGCCCGGCATCACCGAGTGGTGCAGTGTTGTCAGTTTGGCGGTGTTGGAGGCGGCACTGGATGGCTCAGCCGAGTGCCTGAACTGGCGTCGGCCCGGCACTGTGGTGCCGTCCGGCCAGCCGGCGGCATGCGGTGCCGGCTCACTGCAGTTCAGCTTCTCCGTCCAGGCCCGGCGCAGTGCCGGGGCGCAGTCACCGTAAGACTTCACGCATCAGGAGAGTTGATCAGTCTCAATCCCCGTCTTGAATGACTGGAATTGATAACTTTTGTAAGACTTCACGGTAAAGTTGGAGATAAGTTCATCTCAAATCACTCTCAGTCATAGTGCCGGTGGGCGTGTCACAAGTTTATGCTATACTGAAACGACCAAAATGAGTGGTAATGAGTCGGGCACCGGATCAGTGGGCTGGCCGAATAGGGGAGTGCCGGCTCCTGTCACCAGTAAAATTATATGTTGTGGAGGGTGTACGAGCAGCATCGGCGGCCGAAACCAAAGCAGCTATCGTTCATTCAGTTGTCAGAAAGGGCCAGTATTGAAATGTAAGGAAAGAAGAAAAGAAAGAAGGGAATTGACGATAAGTCTTACATGCAAATGCCAACGCAACTGAATCGGTCTTCACTGCTGTGCCAGTGAGTACTCATTCACCATATCAATCAGGGTGGGCATCATAGCGGCGTCAACCCGTGAGGCATCTTGATGGGAACGGAGATGGTAGTTTCACCAATGGTGAAGTTGATTCCCGTCTTCTTGGAGAGCCGCATCTTCCAGTACTAGTAGTATTGCTGCGAATTGGACAAAGTTGTTAACGCCGATGAACCGCCGATAGACGGCCTCGGCTGACACACCGTGTCTTACACCAAACACTTAAAGCAAATCCGTGAACCAATTTCGATTAACTCTGAAGACAACAAGATCGCAAATGGTACAAAGGTACGCCACACACCCGGCGGCAGCTGCGTGCTGAGCGCCGGCATCAGCAGATCCGCCGCAGTGAGAACTTTCCAACAAGCACACAGTCCTACGCAAATCGGACACTGAAGCGATTGAGAAATGCGCCTGACATCGCTCACACAGAATGCGTACATCGCTCACACAGAACGCGTACACATACTCACACTGGCACGGCACCAACTCGGCCGGACTGCACACAGCGTGCTGACAGGGGAAGCTCACCGGAAACAAGGAACAGTATCCCCTTGTCTCCACAGTCACACGCACAAATGCACACACAACGTTGCGGGTCAGGTAACACACATACGCACACCAACAGTACAGCAGTCCCGCCCGCCGGCGGCGCCGGCTGACTCATCGGCCTCGGCTGGCGCGGGCTTCCCGGTCTCGGCACGGACTGGCCGGATTGGCCGGCCACGCGTCTGAATTGCCGCAGTTAACGGCTCGCGCCCGACGCCATACAACGCCGTCGCATGGATGACAGAGACGTTCAACAGATCGTGGCCGTGTCGCAAGCCGGCCCACCGCCGGGCCGCACAACTGACATCGCTATTGGTGCCACTTGGGCAGGCACGCGCCCTGACGGAGTCCCACTGACGTCACCAACCACGAGCACGGGCAGCCCACGTGAGTTGATTCGGCCTGTGTGGAGCAGACTATTTAGCCGGCTCGGCTTCCGAGCATGAGCATCGAAGAGGCTGTCGCGAATAGTGAAGAATGCTTGCGTGTTGATAATTTTGAGGTCAGTGCAGATCTACGTTGTCGGATTGTGAACTTTTTGACGTATACTCGCTTGTCCGTTTCTCGAAACAGAGGTCGGTGTATATGTTTTGGTAAATTATCCTTCGGGCACGTCCGGCCGTTGACGTTATCATCGAGTGCTTGCTTGAAGTTACTAGTCATATGAACGGAAGGTTATTTTGGTTGTTGTTGTTGTTGTTGTTGTTGTTGTTGTTGTTGAAACCCCAAGGCCCTCTTTGAACAGAGACGGTCGCAACACTGAATACTGATACGTGTGCTGGTCAGGATCATGGTTGACGCCCGCTCCTTGGACACATCAACAACGCCCTCAGGTGCGCCTCTTGTGCACACAAAATTTTTTGCATACACTGCCAGCTCAGTTCTTGGGACCATGTCAATACATCGTGTGCAAACTGTCGTGCGGTTGCGTGGTTTGGCGAGTCGCGTGCATGCCGAGTTTTGAGAGTCCGTTCGAGGCTGGCCATGAGCGTATCTCGCGGGCCTTGCTGACAGTTGGTTGCATGCGATAACATTCCTCTCCGAGTGAGTGACCCTGATGCCTACCATGGAATGTTTCCATTGTCACACGGCACTAATCGCCTCATAAGGAATCGATGTCTTTGTCGTATCCCCCTCTTGTGATATCTATGTTGATGACATGGCCCGTTCTACTCGCAGACAGATCCATTAATAAACGACGGTAGTTTGCGGTACCCAACGGAAGGACGGCCGGCAGCTGGTGACCCGAGCCGCGACTTTCGAGCGCGTGCGATTGTGTGTGCGTGTGTGCGTGTGCGGCGTGTGTGTGTGCGTGCGCGTGTGTGTATGTGCGTGTGCACGTGAGTGCGTGCGTGTGCATGTGTGTGCGTGTGCGTGCTTCGATGCAGATGTGTGCGTGTGTGCGCGTGCGTGCGCGTGTGTGTATGTGCGTGTGCACGTGAGTGCGTGCGTGTGCCAGTGCGTGCTTCGATGCAGATGTGTGCGTGTGTGCGCGTGCGTGCGCCTCTGTGCGTGTGCGGCGTATGTGTGTGCATGCGTGTGTGTGTATGTGCGTGTGCACGTGAGTGGGTGCGTGTGTGTGTATGTGCGTGTGCACGTGAGTGGGTGCGTGTGCGTGTGTGTGCGCGTGCGTGCTTCGATGCAGATGTGTGCGTGTGTGCGTGTGCGTGCGCGTGTGTGTATGTGCGTGTGCACGTGAGTGCGTGCGTGTGCGTGCTTCGATGCAGATGTGTGCGTGTGTGCGCGTGCGTGCAGATGTGTGCGTGTGTGCGCGTGCGTGCAGATGTGTGCGTGTGTGCGCGTGCGTGCAGATGTGTGCGTGTGTGCGCGTGCGTGCGCCTCTGTGCGTGTGCGGCGTATGTGTGTGCATGCGTGTGTGTGTATGTGCGTGTGCACGTGAGTGGGTGCGTGTGCATGTGTGTGCGCGTGCGTGCTTCGATGCAGATGTGTGCGTGTGCGTGTGTGTGCACGTGTGGGTGTGTGCGGGCCTCGATACACGTGGGTGAAGCCATATCATCCTGTCCGACGGGTTTGGAAATGTGTCTGTGGCGTCAGTTCGTCACCATCTTGGTGCATCCGAACGACCTCAGCTGGTCGGCTCTGGAAGACAAGTTGCCTTGCTTGTCGGTTGGCCATGTGTACTACATGCGTGTCGCGACCGAGCATCAAGGCTCAAATGCAGCAACAGCAAACTTGACGCCCAAACAGTCTCCAATACAGTTTTGTTTAATGAGGGGTGACGCTCGCGCGTTTCGGATGTGCCGGCTATGACGGCCCTTCACTTCTGGGATGCGTGTGGGCCGCCGGCTTGGTTCGCTTCGTGCCGGGGTGGCCGTAGAGACGGGGAAGGGGAGAGGGGGGAATCAAGTCCAGATGGAAAGTTAGCGAAACGTGCGTGAGAAACTATTGTCAGATTTTCGTGCAACGGCCACAGTTAACAAGCCCCGGCGGGCCCGCCATACCTTACGCTTCGTCTTGTCGATGTTCGCCGCGGCCGCCCCGATGCCCTCCTTTGTCAACAGCGGCGGCAGTATGAACAGGAAGACGCCGCCAGACTTGGGATTGAGGCGGCAGCGGTACCTGAGCTTTAGACGCGGGGTGCCAGGTCCACGCACGTAGGTCTGAAAGAAGCCCCTCTGGTGCATCTCGCACTCGGCGCGTTCGCAGAGGCACGGCAAGCTCCCGGGCAGCCACTCCGGAAAGTACTCATGCGCGTCACCGCGAGGAGTATACCCGAGTGTCGCCGTCGTCGATGCATCCACCGGCGGTGTGGTGATGCACTTGTAGCATTTGGGGCAACGAAAGTATTGAAAGGCGCCGTGCTGGGCGGCGCAGATGCCACTGAGGACCCAAAAGGGCACGATGCCTTGCACACTGCTCGGTCCCACAAGACGTGCAGCGGACGGCCATTTCTTCGATGGTTGTTGGTGATCAAATTTACATGTCGGCGCGCCTTTTTATACGTGCGCTGCAGCAAAACCGTCGTGAAAGCCTTCGTCTTTGGTTTCGGCGCGCGTGAGTGCGGGAAACGTCCGCAATGGGGACAAATCCATTTTGTATGGAAATGTATGAGATTCGATGGTATGTAACATGGTGACATGATACTGTCGTACCACTGTGTGTTTCTTTGAATTGTGTTCACAGTCTTGGTTTGTATGAAATTTGTATTGGAGGTGACATGAAAGTTCCAGTACCTGTAACTGGTTAACTGGTGATACGGGTAAGACGAGGTGATAATTTTGCATGTATGAAAAATGTACCGTAAAAGTAGTTTAATTAGTTATTTTCATGGTGACATGTAATGGTGACATGGGTATGAATCAAAAATAATCGTGTTTTGTATGAAAATGTATTCGATTGTTTCGTTTTGAAATAATAAACTGTGAGGTGTCATGTTTCTCACATTTGTCTCTACAGTATGAAAATGTATGGATTTTTTTCAAATTGGCTTTACCCATTGACCTTCTGCTTACGTCACGCCAATGCGCTGCGCAAAGAGTGCACATCCACTTTGAGTTCCCGCGCACACGGGATGGTCGCGGGTATATAAGGCCGAAGCTCCTTTCTATCCGTGTGCAAACGCGGCGACTAAAATCGAAGTGGTTTGTGGACAACTTCAAGATGAACACCGCGCAAGTGCAGGTATGGGTGCCCAAACGACAAAGGCTGCCGCTTGCACTGTGTCAATCATCCCGAGCACTCAGTGACCCCCCTCCCTCCCAAACCTCCTCTCTCCCATCCGCAACACAGCCTCGTCAGGACCGTCGCAGCGTCAACCGGCGTCGCGCTTCTGAGCCTCCGGCGCCTCAGCAGCCTCTGTGCCCCAGCTGCGGCAACTCCGACAAGGACGAGTTTACCGCCGTGACAAAGCCCATGAGCGTCCAAGACAGGGGGATGCGGCATCAAGCCCTCGCCTGCCATTCAGGTGGCTACATCTCCGCGGTCGAAGGCGCTCACTTGCTGCACATCAAGGAGCTGCAGCACGTCATCGTCGGCATCCCGGAAACGGATACCGTGCGACTGCGGCACGGCAGGCTGCGTCGCCCTGTGGCGCCGTTTCTGCAACTGGCGGTTTCTGGGAGAGCTGCCCGGCGTCGAATACGTGTGCACCAGGCTCGGTTACGAGCAAACCTTTGCGTACAGGCTTTCTCGCCATGTCGGGGACGCCCTCGAGCGCAAGGTCCGTGGTTACAACAATTAGGAATGCTTGACGCCGGCGAGCCGCCCATTAGCTTCCCTTTGGGTGCACGGGTGATAGGCAGCGTGCATGCGTGCGCGCGTGCGTGTATATTTGCAATCGTGACGTACACAAATGAACATGAAAATAGAAAGAAATGATGTGGAATTCGAAGTTCCAAACCGGCCATTGAAGAGTATTAGTGCGCGAGAGGAAAGTCTACATACGAGACTATCCGTCTACGTCGTACCCGCCAAGGTACACACGACGCGTAGCTACGCACGCTTCGTGCGTCCAACGAAGCCACTGACGGCATCACGCGTGTATGCACGCGGCGCGCTGATTCGGCACACGCGGTCACTGCTGACGGAACACGTGTGGGTACACTGGCCGGAATCAAAGGGCACGCAAGTTTGAAAACCACACGTGCGGCGCCACAACCTGGAAAGTGACCAACATCACATCACCGATGAGCAGAATAACACGGCATTGTAGCATTGCGACGTCCACTCGCCCGTCATGCCACAACGTCACCTGCGTTGAAGTGGCAACGACAAAGAAGCAAACTTGCAAACAAAAACAGTTCCCACTGCTTGCTACTCGTTCCATCATTTCGGCGCCCATACGACCAATGCCAAAAAAATCGTCGGCTCGGACTTCATTCATATGGCGCAACTCCACGAAGCCGTTGTACTGCGTGTTGGTTGCCGAATGATATACGCCCGGATAAGAGCAGGCTTCACCTGGGCTCCGTACAGGGCGATCCTCGCCTTGTACGCCCCCGTCTACCTTTTGGGTGGTGTTATTCTGACAGACCAACCGGCTTCCTGCGTGACGTGGCCTCCGCCGGCCGGCTTGTGCGCAAAAAAAGACAGCAAAGGAGTTCAAGACATACAAGCACGTATTGTCCCTTACCACACGGCAAGACTTGTACCCTTCGACTCGACGCCAATGTCTCTCTCGTAAGCTTCCACGCATGCGTATTACAAGCTCGCACATCGTTTGTAACGAAAATCAACTCCTGGATCAATCCTTCCTGAATGTGCGTGTGTGGATGCCACGTGATTAGTGGGGCAGCTGGTCACGTGATCTACCCACGTGCACGTGTGAAATTTTTTGCATTTCTTTACCGATCAAACGCCTTGGTCCTGGTCCGGGGTTGGTTTTCTCATCAAGCACAGTGGCCGGGCACTTACTATGCCATGGCTCTCGACCCGATGTCAGCCATGCGCCTTCTGAACTACACTGTACATCACTGGCAATGTGCATGATAGGGTCTCGGCTGAGATGGCGGTTCAATAGTCGCCCATGACGGACGCAGTGTCAGCCACGCTGACCGTGTCGTCCGCAGTGTCTTGGCCGCCCGCCTGCGACGCCGTGTCGTCTGCCTTCTGTTGCTGCTGCTGCTGCTTGAGCTGCTCCTCGCGAATGGCGTCGGGATCCGACTTGCGCGCCCGGAAGAAGATGCGCGCGCCGGAGAGCGAGTAGTGCAACAGCTCAAACTCGAGCTGGTACGTCTCCAGACGCTTGAGCGTCAGAGGAATCGTCTGCGCCATTAGAAAAGCGTAAGGAACACGGTAACGCGCTAAATCACAATGGAGAAGCGACGGACTGCCGCACAGACCTGCTGGAGCTTCTCGTCGTCCTTTCCCCTCTTGCGGCTCTCCATGAGCTTCGCCTTTTCTTGCTCGTACTTGTCGGTGACGGCCTGGAACCAGTGCAGCGAGTCAAACTGGAGCGACTGGTCCAGGAGCTTCAGGATGTAGGCGACGCCTGCGTGTTGGACGGCACCATTAGCGAAGCAAGTATAAATCAAGGCGACATTGCCAACACTGCGCACGCACACGCACAAACAATACATGCATACGAATGCATGCACGCATACACGCGCATACAAGCACACATACGCGCGCACGAGCGGCAGAGAACATTCGCACGCACCCATTGCGAATCCGTCGTCGGTGAACGTGGCGCCCGCCTTGTTCTTCTTGCCGACCTTCTCCTTTCCCGCCAAAATGCTCTCGACATAGTTGATCGTCAGGGGAGGGATGATGACGTAAAAGTTGCGCAAGTGCGTGTTCTTGGGATCGCGCAGCTCGGGCGCAAACACGTCCACGAGCATCTGAGAAAGAAACACAAGCGGCCATGTCACGAGTGATCCACCAAACAGGAGTGAGAGGTGCACCCACACGCGAGAGGCATGACATTGCACACGCGCAAGAGGCATGACATTGCACACATAAAACAGACAAACAAACGGAGCGCACCTCAAAGTACTCGGTGCCCTCGGCAAAGTTCTTGGACAAGTTGGTGAGCGTCGCGTCCAAATTCCTGCGCGGAATCACACAGCCGAGGGCTCGTTCAGGACAAGGGATGCGACGAAATGCCGCGCAGCCGCAGCGTAGTCTCACCTGGCCGCGTGCACGACGTCCGGCTGCAAGTTCTCCTGCTTGACGAGCTCCTCGAACGACACAATGTCGTCAATGTCGGGCACGAAGCGGATGGCGTCGCTGCAGTAGTGCAGGCCACCGCTGCGGATCATGCGGATGTACCCCATCGCATTGCCTAGGGACGACGGAGGGCGGGTGAGCGGCCAAGCGAGTCGAGAAAACAGATACGACAGGGAGGGAAAAGAGCACCCGCATGCACTCTCTCGGTGGGACTGTGCGCAAAGATGCCAATACAATGGCAAGAGAGGCCAACATAAAGACAATGCACTCTCTCGGTGGGACTGTGCGCAAAGAATGCCAATACGATGGCAAGGGAGGCCAACAAGTGCGCACCAATCTGCGTGATGAGCATGCGGAACTGGTCGAGGTAGGACATGCCATCGGGCGTTGTGCCGAGCTTTCGGATCGCCTTGTTGAACTTCTCCGCGCGCTCAAAAGGATACTGCGACACAAAAAAGATTTCTTTTGTCAATTTTACGCCTCACGAACTTGCGCACTCACACACGCAGACACTCACAAGCAAACACCAGAGACACGCGCACACGCACTCGACAGACACGCACACGCGCGCAAACACGCACCTTCTGGTCGATCGAGTCCTTGCTGTCCTTGAAGAAGCGAATGTCCTTGAGCAACCGCGACTTGATGTGGTCGTCGTACAGGAACTGCGAGAATATAAAGAACTTCTTCCGCAGGTACTGGAACGTAAAGTTGACCTGGAAAGTACAAAGGCAATGTGTCAGATGGGCCCCAGGTTGAAATCGAAAGATAGCCCCACACACGCACATCGCAAGCCACGCACAACGGGTTGCATGATACAATGCAGAGGGAATAACGGAAGCACCCGCGCGGCGTGAGCAAGGGAATGAACGAGCGCAGTGCGCGCGCGCACGCACCGTCGTGTTCATGATGCCCGTGCCGTGCGTGCGGATCGAATTGGCAATGTGGCGAATGTTGATCGTGTTGAGGAACTTGTTGTTCGAGTTGCGCTCGACGAAAATCTGGTTGTTCAGGTTGTAGTTGTACTTGGCCACGAAAATGTGGATGTTCCGCATAATCTCAAGCACGTCGAGGCCCTGCGCGCGTGCAATTTTCACGTCAGCACAAACAATTGACGTGTGAAATGCGCACGCGAAGGTGAGAGCAACATCGCAGGATCTCTCGCAGCATCAGACGCGAATGAACATCGCAGCTCCTGCCCGCACATACACAACAACGTGTGTCGACCCCACTGCAGCCGGTTATGCACAGTGTCACGTGCCTGCTCGAGTGTCTGGCTCGGGAGGTGCACTTCGGTGAGGTCGAGGCCGTACTTCTCCGCGGCGAGGTTGCGCATCTCCGCGTACGTCTTCCAGTCGTGCAGCGCGACGGTCGTGAGGTTGTAAAACGTCGTGTCGAGGTAGTGCGTCACGTGGGCTGTTGTTGATCGGAGCGGGGGACGACGTGCGAGTCAGCCATTATGATAATGAGGCGCAGAGCGACCGAACACGCGTAGTGGCACACATCACGCAAACAGTTTTCAAATCCAAAAAAAAAAAAAAAGAACTGCGCGCACACCCACCCTTAATGTCGATGTACCGGTCGAAGAAGCGGATGGGGCGCACCTTGAGGTAGTGCGAGAGGTCCTTCAGGCCGACCTTAAACGGGTTGCGGTCGTCCAGCTGGAGGTGCGAGTGAATGTGCAGGCGCAGGTCCGTCTCGATCTCACGACACAGCGGGTCGAGGAGATGCTGCAGGGGCGACGAGGGGTTTAATGTGAGCAGGCGGCCAGCAAAAACAAGGGCCATGCACCATAACTTAGAGCGAATGACACGACGCAATGAAACACGGCACAAGGGCACAGCACACACCGTGCGCAGCAGCTCGTCCAGCTCCTTCTCGTAGGCCTCGACGAGGGCCGACGGGGTCTCCAGGTGCACCGACTGGCGGAGCAAGGGGACGCAGTCGCGCAGCGCCGCCACCATGTACTGTGCAGCGCATGGCGAGTCAGTGGCAGCAAAAACACTCACTCACGCCCATTGGCGTGTGGAACAACAAAGGCGCGGATGATTGTGGAATACATACGTGGAGGCGGTGCGAGTCCGTGGGCGACTCTGAGATTTCCTGGAGGTATATCGGCAGGATGACCTTGTGCCAAAACACAAACGACGCATCGCACGGAGCGCGCACCCTGAGGGAAGAAGAGACAGAGAAGGAAGGTCTCGTTGAGCTCAAACACACGAAACACGGCAACGTTTTCACAGCATAAAGCGCGTCGAATACAACACGCACCGCGCAAACAAGTCGCACAACACGTCGAGGCGTCGCACGTGGTTGTAGAGCACATCGAGCTCGCCCTCCTTGAACGCCTTCGGCTGCGCACGTGCAAGAGGTCGTCGTCAGCACAAACGGAGCGTTCACGACAGTGCAACGACACACGCAGTACAAGCGCACCATCTGAGCGACGACGTTGAGCGCCAGGTTGAGGACGACGCGGCGGGGGTGTGTGGCGGTGCCCTGCAACATGTCGAGGGCCAGCTGGAGCGCCGCGAGGACGTCGAGGTGCTTGTTCGAGTAGCGCTTGTCTTGCCCGAGCCGTTGCTGCGCGCGTGTGTGGTGAGCTTCAGCCACAAACTACAAAGGCAATGCGCGACGGAAAGCTGTCGGGCAACGGCAGAGACCACTGCAGCCACGCCGCCCACGCACGCACATCGGCGGCTTTCACACACGCCCGCACGCACACACGTACGCACCCGAATGGGGTCGAGGATGGAGATGATCGAGAGCGCGACGTGCTGGATGGCGAGGGGAAGGCACTCGGCAAGGGCAATGCTGCGGCGGTGGTACGTCGCCTCGATCGCCTGTGGGCACAACAGTGTGCGGTTGCGTCAGACCGCGCACAATCTGGCAAAATAGTGACGTCTCCCAACGAGTAGAGACCTATGTGCCCAGAAAACCACGAAAAGAGATACAAAAAAACGCAGCAAAAGCCGCTCACCTTGAGCAGTTCGATCAGTCGGCAGAGGGAGCGCGCGACGCTCTTGGGCATGGGCACCTCAAGGGTCACGTGCAGGTTCATCGCGCTCTTGATGAGATTGGACATCGAGTGCGCGTACAGGACGCCCTGTTGGCACAACGAAGGACGGCGTCAGCCCGCGAGAACGCAAGAGGCGAGTGCGCGCACCCACTCGACCACTCGACCATGCACACAGGCACCCTCTTATCCCCCTCTTCTACAAGTTGATAAAGACCGGCAACGTCTGACGAAGTACATAACAGAGAGAGCGCACCTGAATAAAGAGCGTCGCCTTTCCCGAGAGCTCGGCGGAGAGGGCGGCGGCGCGGTTGAGGTTCGACTCCATGCGCACCATCCACACGGAAACGAGCAGGTACCAATTTTGAGCATCGCTGTGTTGGCGTCACTGTTACGTCAGTGCACTGCCGCATGGAACCGGCACAGGGACAAAGGCACATACAAGAGCATCGACGCACACACACGCACACACATCCACTCAAATCGCCACACGCGCACGCAATGCGCACTGGGAGTGAGTAAAGTGTGTGTGTGCGTGCGTGTGTGTGTACGCGCACTCCTCCGCACGCACGCACCGAGTGAGGGCCTGGTCGACCTGCTGCAGGTACTGCTTGCGGAAGGGCCCCATGTCGAGCGACTTCTTGTCCAGCACCTTGTCCATCCGGGGTATCTTGCGCATGAGAAAGTCGTTCGCAAAGAACATGACGTTGCCGACGAGGGGCACAACGGGCACCTGCACACCGCGCTCGATTTGTGAGCTCCTTGCACAAGTTCGCTATGCAAGCGTATTTTGTGTGTGTGTGTGTGTGTGTGTGTGTGTGTGTGTGTGTGTGTGTGTGTGTGTGTGTGTGTGTGTGTGTGTGTGTGTGTGTGTGTGCGTGTGCGTGTGTGTGCATGGGTGCGTGTTTTGTGTATGTATATCGTGTGTGCACGTGATTGCGTGTTTGCCGTAAGTATTTCGTTTGGAGATTGGGGGGGAGGGAGGGTGGGATGCGCCGGCTGACCTTCCGGTGTGCGTTCCATATGAGCTGGAACATCTTCTTGTCAAAGATGCGGAACAGCTGAAAGTGAAAGACGAAAATGGCGCACAGTCCGACAAACTTCTGCCGCTGGTCCATCTCGTTCGCCTCGCCTGCGCGGGAAAGGACGCTCAGTTGCCGCGCTATGAAGGCCGCTGCACACCCGAGCAATGCAACCATCCACGAGTGTGTGTGTGTGTGCGTGGGAAAGAGGGGGGGGGGGGGAAGTACGCGTGTTGTGTCAGTGTGTGTGCTGGCGTGCGCGATGTGCGAATACTGACCGAGGCGGCTGTCGATGAAGGCGAAAATGTCGCGAATGTTCACCGCAAATTCCTCGTTGAAGATGCCGTTGTGCGTCACGTCAATCTCGGCGTCGAAATCTTGGTCCACGCAGTTCTGCACACCGCAAAGGACAGCAAAGGTGAGTGTGTGTGTGTGTGTGGGGGGGGGGGGGGGGGGGGGGGGGGGGGGGGGTGTTCTACATGGACGACCAGCGCTCAGGACGAGGAAAGGGGTGAAGAGTGCGAGTGGGCACGAGGTTCTGTCGTCCAGTGACATCAAGGTGCAAACAGAATGCATGCTTGTGTGCGTTGGATGAACGCAGGCGAAGGAGTGGGGAGGCACCCTCGCACGCACTCCCAGTGTGCGCATGCTTGTGCTCGGCAAAACATTTGAAAGCGGCTGGCGAACGACTGCCACGCGCACCTGGAATATGTTCCCCGTGAGCAGCTGCGACTCGAGGCCCATGAGGACGCGCTCCATCTGACGGACGCCCGTCTCGTCCGTGCCGAACTTGGCGGGATCCGCGCGAATCGCCTTGAACATGCTGCTCGTGCGCGCGGTCCGTGCGTGTGAGCGATAAGAGGAGGAAACCGCAAACGGAACTGAACATCGCAGCGTGTGCGCCCGAGTGCATGCGAGTGCGTGCGTAGTGGACTGTTGGGATACATAATGGCGGAACAGGTTGCGCTGTACCACAGGCGCCTCACGAATCGACACCACATTGGAACAGCCAAGGAGAATTAGAAAAGGGCCGGCCCGTCCTCCCGGATGGGCGCCAGCGGCAACTGCAGCGGGACCCGCGACACGTGGCCAGCACCCACCGCTTGTAGAGCGACCAGTGGTTTGTGATGTTCGTGTTGGACGCAATGATTTCGTCGAGAGTGATGAGCACGGCGAGCAGCTCGCCCATGTACTCAAACATCGTCTGCCGGCGCAGCACATGCAACCGTCAGCTTACATCAAAGGCGTGCGTTAATCGACTTCACTAACGGCATGCAACCGTCAGGCCACGCGTAACAACCACTGCGACCCCAACAGGCAACGCAAACACCCGCCCCTCCCAATTCGGTGCATACTACACACACGCGAGCGCAACACATCGCTTCGAATAAAACGGCTCTCACACAACGGCAACACCACACACACACACACACACACTTGCGTCCCACAAGCAGTTCAGGACGAATCCATTCCGCACCTGCAGGTGGACGCCCGTCACATCGACGGCCTGCGCGCTCTTCGTCTTCGTGTAGAGCGCGGACAGCTGGTGCGTGACATTCTTGAGGACCACATGACACCGCCGCACAAAGCTGTCGACGGCCTGCAGCAGCGGCAGCAGACGTGCCACCATCAGCTGCACCTCGCCCTCCTCCACCTTCACGGGGGAGTCCGAGTGCGCCGCCACCTCGCCGTACATTGCGAGGCTCCCGTAAAACTTTGTCTGCGCCTCGTGCCTCAGCGCGTGGATCTCCAGGCAGAGGCTCGACAGCGCCGTCAAGACCTGCCGTTGTGGACAACAGGCAGGCCGATGTGAATGCGGGGTATGAAAGAGAACACATGCAGACGAACGATGGACAGCGCAAGGCGAAGTGCGAGGGCGGCATCATGAGAGGGCAACTTCTGTCGAGCGCCACCTTGGTGAGAATCTTGTTGTTCGTCTGCACGAGCTCAAGCACCGACGTCTGCTCGTACGGGACCATGTGCAGCGCAATCGGGTCGAGGTTCCAGTCCCACGCGTCGCTGCCGGCGCCGTCGGCCTGGATGGCATCCTCAATGTTGCGAAGTTGCACGCCGTGTTCCTCGAGAAACTTCGTGTACTGCGCCTGCTGGAAGTCCTTCACCTCCTTCGTGGACCCGTCGTCAAACGCGTCAAACTCCCACTGCTTTGTGTCTCCGCCGCCGTCCGCCATTTGTCGCAGGACGCGGTTGCGCGCTTTGGTTGGCGCGACGGAAAGACCAGGTACTAGTCGCCTGAGTGCCGCCCTTGCCGCAGACGAATCACGCAGAGTACGACACAAGGTGGACACTCTACGAGGCGATCAGCAGCACGTAAAGGCCCTGTGGCTGTGCGGGGACTTCTAATAGGCGTGAGTAAAGAGGGCGATCGCCGCTCACACACACACACTCCCGTTCAGCTGATGCGGTGGCACCCGCGGGGAGTAAATTGAAATTGGACGTTTTGATTGTTTTTTTGCGATGTCTCAAATAAAGAGTCCCGTGCTCCATTTTGTTTACCCTCCAGAAAGGCTTGCAAATTTTAGCGATAACTCGCTTGAAACATTGTGATCTTACCGAGATCTCGGTCAAATTTTCGTGACGTTTTTCGTGCCGACGATGCCCAAAACACGGCAGACACTCGCACACACACCCAAACACAGCGGCAGTGCACACACACACACACGCGCTCGCACACACTCGCCGCCACATTCTCACACTCATTCGCGGAGACATGCCTCGACGACGCATGCGCCAAAGAGGCCGTTGAGACTGAACAACACGCAAGAAAAGTGTGATCGTTTGACAGCGCGATCTCCACGTGCCCCTCCCCCACCCTCAGCCGATTCGTGTGGCCCCACGGGTCGTCGCCTGCACAAATGGTGGTGGTCGAGACGGGCATTCTGGCGTCGCTGTGGGCGCGCTATTCCAAGACGCATGGCGGCAATGTTCCGCCCGTCGTCTACGCGGCGCTCACAGCGGGCGCCGTTATTCTCGCCACCCGGTTTGTCAAGTACGAGCTGACTCTGAGGTGCGTGGTTGCAGGGAGAAGGAGGGATCATGGAGGCGTTCGGGTGGCTATTGCGTGTCACGTGCCGTGTGGCTGTTGTGTGCGAAGGCCGCTTCATGACCTTCGCGCTCACCCTCTGCGTGCCAACTGCAAATCGGCTGCGTATTTTGCGCGCATGGACGCGGCGGACTTGTTTTTGTTGCCAGTGGCTGCTTTCATGCTGTGCGGCTCGGTGTTTCGAGACTTGAGTGCGGCCTTGCATCCCCTAGCGGATAATTGTTGGCGGCAGGCCCACTCAGCGCCCACCACTTCCGCAGGCGGCGGCGGCACGCGGCGCGAGAGAAGCCCGCCGCAGAGAGGCGCTTGCACACGAACCCCGAGCAGCAGGGCCTTGTGTTTGCGGACGAAGACCCGGAGGACGAACCGGGCATCGACGAAGATGATGACGACTTTGAGGAGCCTCCCGAGCCGCAGACGGTCGCGCCGGTGGGCACGGAGGCGCGCTTGCCGGCCGACGCGGTGCCCGAGTCGGCTCCGGAGAGCCCCGTGCACCCGCAGCGCCTGCTGTCGCTGCCAGAGGGGGACGCGTCGACCGAAGACCCGCCGACGTCGCCGCGCAAGAGCACGCCCGAGGCGCTGTCGCAGGCCGAGATCATGTTCCTGCGGAGCAACGTCAACGTGTTTCGGTGCGCGTCTGTTGCCTGCGCGAAACTGCCGACGTTTGCCCTGGTCGTCGCGCTCTCTCTTGTCAGAGTGCTGGATGTCCGTAACTCGTTGTGTTGCTCAGTGTGGTCATCCACGTCCGTTGCACAAAGTCGTTTTTTGCGATTGTAAATTTACTGTGTTTTTTACACGTGGTCTCACTGTACATTTATTGTGCGCTATGTATGGGCGTACTGAGTTTGGCCGACCGACCCCCTGCCGCGCAGGTACCTCGACCGCCACACGGTGCGCCTGATCTGCAGCATGCTCGATTGCGAGACGGTGGTCGCCGGCAGGACAATCTTCTCCAAGGGAGACATCATGCCCGCCCTCTACATTGTCACAAAGGGGACGGTGCGTAGAGTGCCATGTGCCGCGTGTTTGCCCTTTGCGTGATGTGTGACCGCGAGCACTGCGCGCGAGTCGATTGTCCATGGACGCGAGGCCCCTCACCTAATGACGAGAGCGTTCGGCTCAATCTCCCTTGTGAGTGCGCAGGTGCGCCTATACATCGACTCGCCCACCGGCGGCGAGATCCATCTGTGCGACATTCGCGACGGCGAGAGCCTGACGAGCCTGCTGTGCTACCTGGAGGCGATGGTCCCCGGCGCGCAGCCAACGCCGTGCCACGTGACCGCGCGCGCCGTCACGGACACGGAATTGATCTCGCTTCGTATTGAGGTTGGAGTTCGCTAGTCGAACTGCCGTCCGCGTTATCTCTATCAGTTGTCGCTTACTGCGCGCATGGTGTGTGTTGTGTGTGTGTGTGTGTGTGTGTGTGTGTGCGTGCTTGCGTGCGTGCGTGCGTGTGTGTGTGTGTGTGTGTGTGTGTGTGTGTGTGTGTGCATAAGCGTTGTCGTCAATGTGACTTACGGTCGGTGGCCAAATTCTTCTCACAGGACTTTCGGTCGCTGGCGGAGCAGTTTCCCGCCAAATTCGTGAACATTGCGCAGGTCATCATGGTGCGGCTGCAGCGCGTGACCTTCCTTACACTCTACCGGTACCTCGGCCTCACGCACGAGCTGGTCATCGACGATCCGGTGCGTGGGCGTGTCATTCGGCGCCATTTTGTACACACAGGCACGCACGCACACACGCACACAAACACAAACACACACACACACGCATACACATGTAGCCTGCATATTCTTTTCTTGCTCCCTTGAAAGTGTGCACACATCGCTCATGCCCTTTCTCCCTTTGGCGTAGGTGGATGATGTCGCGCCCCCGGCCGACCTGTCCTCCCAAACGGACCCCGGATTCGCCGATGCGACGATGCGCCTCGTGGCCAGCGTGCTTGGAATTCCCGTGCAGGTGGCTGTGGCGGAGATTGGCGACAGCGTGGAGGTCGTGGCCCTGGGGAAGGACGAGGCCGTGCTGGAGGAAAAGGAGGACAGCGGCGGCCTCTATGTCGTGCTCAAGGGGGCTCTTGACGTGCACATGCGCGAGGGCCAGGGCGTCCGCCGCATGTACCGCGTCAGTACGGGTGGGTGTGCCAGGGGTGTCGGGGGCGAGAGGCAGTGTGTGTGGCGTGTGGCTGGAGGGGAAAATGTGTGGAAATTGGAGACATTATTTGGGGTCGCTGCGCTTGCTTGCTTCGTGTCTGAACTTGCGGCACGCATGCGTCCGCAGGCGGCGTGGTGGGCCACTTGGCCGCACTCACCGGCGACCAGAGCGAGGTCTTTGCTGTCGCTGCGCAGGCGACGACCGTTGCGTGCATTCCCCGCTCGGCCTTCAGCTGCCTCGTCGAGCGCCACCCGCTCGTCGCCATCCACGTTGCGCAGTCCCTCATCTCAAAACTCTCGCCCCTCGTTCGGCAGGTGCGTGACGTTCTGGATTGCAGTGCGTTTCGCCTCAACTCCATGTGTTGCGCTTGCTCGCCTTTGGCCGGCCTTTCGCTCAGCGTGTTATGGTTATGTGATCTGCAGTTTGATTTTGCCCTTGACTGGGTGTATGAGCGCGCCGGCTCCGTGCTCGTGGAGGAGAACGGCGACGTCGACGGTCTCTACATTGTGCTGCACGGGCGCTTGCGTGCGACGAAAGCGTGAGTATTGGCAATGCAACGCAGCGAACGTCTGCGTTCGTGTTTGGGCACAGTTGGCTTGGCGGGCGTTCAGATTCGCCGGATATCAGCGGAACAGTCCGCCCTAATTTGTGTCCCTCTTTTGATGCGATCGCAGGAGCACTTCGGGCAAGCCCATCTTTGTGGAGGAGTTCGGACGCGGCGTCAGTGTGGGCGAACTCGAACTGTTGACGGACACCAAGGCGCCCGCGACGATCACGGCAACGCGGTGGGTGTCGCTGTGGCGTGCGCTCTGTCTTAAAAAGTTCAGGAGTCGATGGGGTTTCTGTTCCTATGCGTGAACTGGCGTCTCTTTATAGAAGTTCATTATGCGCACGCATGTGTTTGTCGGCTGCGTCTTTGCGCAGTCGGCGGGTGTGTTGACGGAGCGTTGTCGCATCCGCACAGTGACACGGAGCTATGCAAGATCCCGCGCGAGACGTTCCGCATGCTCACGCAGCGGTTCCCGCGACTGATGGCGCACTTTGCGCTGGCGATGGGCAAGCGGCTCGAGATGCAGTACACGCGCGGTGAGTGGTCGTGTCTCCTCTCTCTTGTCTATTCCAGACTCAATCACTGTAGCGACCCATCGAACGAAAAGTCATGCCTTCCGTTCGAACTTCACACGGAGAGGCGCGGTACATTCTAACGCTCATTCTCGCTGCAACGAGCAGGCCTCGCCAAGCCCGCCGAGGAGAACCTTGCGACGGTCGCCGTTGTGGCCATGACGAGCGACGTGCCGCTGTCCGACATTGCCGACCGCCTCGTCTCGTGCCTCGAGCGCATTGGCACGGCGCTGCTGATCAGCCGCGACACGGTCGCCGCACAGTTTGGGGAGCGCTCGATGGAGGGCGTGAACAAGATTCGGCTCGCGGGGTGGCTCGGGCAGCAGGAGGAAGACCACAACGTCGTCGTGTACGAGACGGACAAGCGCATGTCGACGTGGACGCGGCGATGCATCCGCCAGGTGCGTGCGCGCTTGCGGCAAGTGCGGGTCTGCCGTCCTCTTCGCTCAACGGCAATGACTTGATTTGCTCGTGTTTCTTCTCTTCTCGTTGATCCAGAAGTCCGATTTTCTTGTCGCAGGCCGATCTCATTCTGCTTGTGGGCTTTGCGTCGAACGGCCCTTACATTGGCGACATTGAGAAGCAGCTCCAGCGCACCATCGCCACGAGCAACGCAAGGTGCGCACTTGATGAACACATTTCCACTTAGCGCGCGACGGTACCGGTAACTTACACTGCGATATCCGTTTTGTCTGTGTGTCTCTCTCTCTGCGCAGGAAGGAGCTTGTGCTCCTGTACCGCGAGCACGAACAGGGCCCGAACAACACGATGGCATGGGCGGAGGCGCGCGCGTGGACAAACGGCCACCATCACGTGAGTCTGGCGTGTGTGCGAAACGAGTCCTGTCTGCGCATCGTGGCATTTCGTGCACCCTCTCTCGCCGTGCAAAAGGAAAATCGAGGCGCGTCTCTCTGTGGATGTCTCTGCTGATCCCTCGTGTCTCCCTGCGCAGGTGCGGCTCCACAAGCAGCGCAACTTTGACGTGAACCACTTCAAGAGCGATTTTGGACGTCTCGCGCGCCGCATCCGGGGCAAACTCGTTGGCCTTGTGCTTGGCGGCGGCGGCGCAAAGGGCCTCGCGCACGTGGGCGTGCTCAAGGTGCTCGAGGAGAACGGCATTCCCAGTGAGTGTCCGTTTTGTTTTTTTTGTCCCTTCAGACTCATAGATTTGCGGTTGACATACTTTTACTAGCTCTCTGACCGCTGTTACCCTCACAGTCGACATGGTTGGCGGGACTTCCATTGGCGCCTTCATCGGCGGACTATACGCCATGCACAGGCAAGTGCACACCGCCAACAACACACCGCCAACAACACGCCGCCAACAACCACACACCGCCAACAACACACCGCCAATCACACACCGCCAACCACACACCGCCAACCACACACCGCCAACCACACACCGCCAACCACACACCGTCTACACCCATCTTTCAACGAATGTGGCAAATGGCTCTGCACGTAGAGGGGACAAAAGTCAGTAACACTATCACTGATCTCTAATAATGCCTGCGTGTATGCGTGTGTGCGTGTGCAGGGACGCTGACATTGTCGCCGAGATGGTCGAGGATTACTGCGCCTCGTTTGCCGACCGCGTCGCGATTTTGCGGGACGTCACGGTGCCCTTCACGAGCTTCACGTCGGGCGAACAGTTCAACAGGTGTGTGCGGAGTGTTGGGCGTACTTGCGGTTCATTCGATTGCCTGTTGCTGGTTGAGTGCCAGTGTTTCCCAAAGGTCTTGACCCACGCAGTGCGGCCTGTTTATTTTGCCTCTGCCCCTGTGTGCGCCTATGCCTTCCGTTTAATTGGTGCACAAAAGAAGAGTCCAATGGGCAGCTTTATTAATACCATCTGACCCGACAACCCTCTCGCACTGCAGGCTCATCCGACGCTTCTTTCTGGAGAAGAAGATTGAGGACATGTGGCTTCCCTACTTTTGCACAACGACGAACATAACAAAGAACCGCCCCGAGTTTCACCAGCAGGGCACCGCGTGGCGCTTCATACGGTGGGCGTGCGCGCGTGTCTACTGTGGGCATGTGTGCGTGTCTGTGGGCATTGATGCAGCCACGTGTGCCGCTTGTGACTGTGTGTGCGCACGCGATGGCCTTTCGCATTATCGACGTTGCAGTGAGCAGTGGTCTCACTCACACCTGCATCGCCTTCTCTTCTATGTTAGGGCAAGCATGACGCTCATCTCGTTTCTTCCGCCCATTTGCGACGGCCCGAACTACCTCGTCGACGGCGGCTACGCCAACGTCCTCCCTGGTACGCGCGCTGCCCTATCTGGTCCCAGTGATGCTGTTTTTTATTATTATTATTATTATTATTATTTTTTTTGGGCTTGCTGTCGATGTCATTCGAGGCTACTGCTTCTTCGTTCCTAACTCCCACCCTGCACGCACAGCGGACATTATGCGCTCGCAGGGTGCGCGCACGGTCATTGCCATCCACGTGGCGACGGAGGACGACACGAACTACTACAACTACGGCGACTCACTGTCCGGGTGGTGGCTGCTGTGGAAGCGCATCAACCCCTTCGCCAAGCCCGTCAACATCCCGTCGATGAGCGACATATCGACGCGCATGTGCTACCTCAAGAGCGACCTCAACCTAGACTTTGTCAAGTGGGCGTCGTTTGCTCTCCTGCTGTCGGTGTGGTCCGTCAGTGGGTTCTTCGAGTCCATAGATTTGCCTCAGTCTGTCGCGTGAGGGATGGAATGGCACGTGCAAGCGACTGCAATTGCCTTTGGCTCAGTGGCCCGCAAATTTACGGCGAATGTCTGTGCGTGCAGGGAGAACATGATCGACCTCTACATGCGCCCGCCCGTTAACAACTATCCACTGCTTGGCTTTGGCCTGTACGAGGAGATCTCCAAGGCATGTTGCGGTGTCTTTTGTGTCCATTCAGTTCGGTGTGTGTTGTGTGCCACCACAGACTGGTGCTTTTCTGCTCTCCCAGTCATCTCGTCTTATATTCGTCGTCTATGCGTGCGAGAGCAGGTCGGCTATACGCACGCAAAGGCCACTATCGACAAGTGGCGCGAGGAGAACCGTATCCCCGAGCTGCTCGTGTACTCGCGTAAGCGGCGGCGCGGCTCCCTTCTCTCGTTGCTGTCCATCGGCGCGGGTGCGGCGGCGGCGAAGAGTGCGCCGGCGAACGATGGCCGCGCGGCCTAGGCTGCGAGTGAAGGCGTCAAGTGCCCATTAAAATATGTGAAATTCGAATTGGTGCGATTATGTTGATGGAAGCCCGCTGAGGGTAACAGGGTCCAGACGAAGTGGAGCATCCCAACAAGGCCGCTATCATATAAGCGCACGACATCGGGTGAATAAACGACGGACGCAAAGCAACGAAGGCACCCGAATACCGTTTCGCAATGGCGCTTCTCACCGTCGTCGCGGATGATCTCGGCATATGTGCGCAACGCGACGTGGGCATCTTGCGGGCGCACTGCGAGGGTGTCGTGTGCCGCGCGAGCGTATTGGCAAACGGCCCCACAGCCAATGATGCGCTGCGTCTCTCCTCCGACGCCGGCCTTCCCGTGGGTGCGTGGCGTGTGCGCATGTGCTCGCACGTGTGCCTTGTGTGCGCAGTTATTGGCAATGCATTTAGTGAACGATGCCCGTGCGTACGTATCAACTGTCGTAATGTGAATGAATGCGTGCACCGCACAGGGCTGCATCTCAATCTCACCGAGGGACGCCCGCTGAGCCTCCGCGAGGACGTGCGCTGTCTCGTCGACCCAACGGGCCACATGCTAGGAAAGCACGGGTTCCGCACCGCACTTGCCGCCGCCCTCGACGGCAAGGGGGACGCAGATCACAGCGACTTTGTTGGCGACATACGGCGCGAAATTCGCGCACAGGTGCTCCAAAGGCGACGGGCCTCTATTCGCGTTTGTTTCCATGCATGCAGGCGTTGTCGGACGATGGCTTGGCATCCACATGTCCCTCACATGCCACTGTTGCGGCGCAGCTTGACTGGCTGCAGCGGGCCTCGTCTCTGCCGTCGCACGAAGCCCCGCCTCACGTGGACGGCCACCAGCATGTGCACGTCATTCCCGCCGTGGCGCGGGAACTTGTTGCCGACCGCCGCGTGCGAAGAACGCGCGTTCCGTACGAGGTGCGGAATGCGCGCATGCAACGGCTGCACTCTTCATTTCATTTCCACTCGTGACTGTGCTGTGCAAATGGGTCAGTGCGAGCGCGTGAACACACAACAACCGCGTAATGCGTTGTGTGTTTGCGCATTCCGTCCACAGGACCTGTCTGCGTCGCCGTGGATCGACGATGCGCGCCGTGCATTTTACGAGCGCGTGTGCGCCGATGCGCGCGAGTCACGGGCACTGTTCGACGAACATGGTACGCAACCTCTCACGTGCTGTAAGTTTTGACTTTGCAGTCCTCGCCGCCTGACATCGAAGCTCTGTCCCTCCCTCTCTACATTCGCGCAGGCGTTGCCTACACGCGCGCGTTTGTCGGTCTGGGACTTATGGGCCGCGACATGTCCGTTGAGAGGGTGTGCGAAACAATGCAGGGGGTGGTCGCGCGCGGCGCCGACACTGTCGAGTTCATGTGCCATCCCGGCCTTGCGGACGAGTCGTGTGGGTGTCTAGCCATGTGCCTGTTGTATGCCGAAGTACTGCCTTAATTACAAACGTGGACAATAGATCTGTTGCGTGCGTGCGCACACACAGTCGCAAAGTAGCTTGTCGTTTGCTGCTGGTTTGCTTACTCGGTGGCGCTGGCAGGGGACGACTTCAACGTCTCGCCGGACCGCGAGTGGGAGCTGAGTGTGCTCTGCAGCGACGATCTGAAGATGGCGCTCGCTGCCGCCGGCTTTCGTCTCGACAAGGGATAGATTGGGCATGGCCGGTTTCACGCGTTACTGCACACGGAGAAACGAGGGTTTCACTATCGGCTGGACCGGCGGTAACAGCGCCCACTGCCACGTCAGTTCTCTTCCCAGTGACAACATAAGCGAAGGCATAAGGGCATTCCGTCGCGACCGAAGGGGGGCTTGCAGCAGCGGGCTGACGCAACCGAGCATGAGATCCAAAGATCGCGTCGCTGTTGTGGTTGAGGTATAACAGCCAATCGGAAGCCGAATTCGTCTGACAATACGGACGGACGGCTTACCGTCGCGGCAAGCGGAGACCTGCTGCAACGCGCGAGTGCATGGGAACTAAAGATCTTTAACCTTGTCGTTGTGTTGGTGGTTGGTGGGATTGTAACAGCCAATCGGAAGCCGAATTTGTCTGACAATAGTCGGACACGTGCCGGACTGAACTCGCACCTTCGATGCTTGTATCACTCGTTCTGCAATCGCATGCACGCACACAGACACACGCACACAGACAGACACACACACACACACACACACACACACACACACACACACACACACACACACACACACACACACACACACACACACACACACACACACACACACACACAC
>CALSCQ010001498.1:20000-44895 GCA_943704525.1 Pigoraptor vietnamica | reverse complement strand
CCCCCTCTCCCCCCTTTCCCCCCTCCTCGCCTCCCTGTCGAGGAGTGCCGCCGCACACATTCAGCGAACAGGACTACTGAATATGCCGTGTCGCTCACGCTGTTCTCATTCTTCGCAGCTTCGGGATGGTACTCTACGAGCTCTCGGCTCGGTCGTACCCCTTTGAGGAGATTCTCCTCCGCATCCACGAGCAGCCCAACTTTTTGGAACGACTGGCGGTCCAGGTGGCGCGCGAGGGTGAGCGGGGCGGGAATGCATGCTGTTACTGCTGCTGATGTTTGTGAGTGTGTGTGTGTGAATTTCAGGGCGCTGTTTGTGCAACTACTTGTGTCTGTAAATCGGCGTTACGTTCGACCATTCGCGGCAATGGCTCGCATTCAACGACATTCTGCGTCAGATGCCTCCGAAAAATGCACACACTCGCTCAACTGAACCCTATTTATCCAGCCATTCGGCCCGACTTCCGCCCGTGCACACCCGACGAGTTTGTCGCGCTCGTCATTTCGTGCTGGCAGCAGCGCCCCGAGGACCGCATGGCCTTGCCTGCCGTCATTGACGCCCTCAAGGACTTGCTCGCGCGCAAAGACGAGTTCGCCGCCATCCCCGACCACCTCTTCAAGCCGCCGCCGCTCGATCTCGGCGAAGGGGACGAGGCGGACACTGCCGGGGACGCCGTGCACCAGCCCGATCCCATGGCCATTCGTCGCGCGGCGCAGAAGCACAAGGGCCGGAAGAGCGCCACGGGCGGTGCCACGCCGCGGTCCCGCGGGAGCATGTCGGACATCAGCAGTTCGTCGGGGTCGCTGAGCGCGTCGAACAGCGTGCAGATCGTGGCCGAGCCCACGCGCGTGCTGGCGATGTTGTCGACGGGAAGCGCTGCCCTCCGCAGCTACCTCGCGATGCGCCTGCGCAGCCTCGACCGTGACTCTGTGGACTCGCCGCCGAGCGAGCCGCGCAGCATGGCGTCCAGCAACGGCCTTGCGCGGTCACAGGCCCAGTCTCTTGGCCGCACTCAGACGCAGCTGGTGCGATCGCAGGCGCAATCGATGAACGGGATAACGCGCTCACTAGCACACTCCGTCGGCGGAGGTACGAACGGCGCCGAGCGGGCCGACGCGGGGGGAGTGGCCGCGGAAGTGGAAGCGCGAACGATTGCCGAGGCGCGCGAGAGCGGAGCGTCCGGGTCGGCGGCGCTTGCTGCCGTCGGCGGAACGAAAGATCCCGGCAGCATGACATCGCTACCTGTGTAAGCAGTGGCGCTGTCGTTAAATATATCACGGACGGAACACAAAGCTTCTATAGAGGGCTGTTTATGTAACCAGTGGCGCAGTCGTTAATATGCGACCGTCCAAGGCGCCGTTCTCGAGTCTGTCAGAAGCAGGGATACTCACAGTCCCCATAACGGCACAAATCTGTACAACCGAGCACGTGCTATCGCGCGTTCTCCTTTAATCAAACGTGCACAGCCACTCGGCTGTTGGTTCTCCCACACGACCTTGGAGCCATGTCGCAATGACTCTCTGACCTGGCCTTTGGATTAGGCCAGGCACAACGCACGCCGAGCACGTCTTCTACGACGCTCATCGGAACGTCCCAACAGCGCGGTGACATTCCATCGAAACACACGGAGACCACCGCACAACAGGGCGGCCACACGCCCGTCCGGTAGGAAAATAGCAGAGCCAGACTCACCTTCATCGGCAACACTGCGAAGACTCAAACCGAACACACACACGTTTTGCAGTTCGGAGGCCTTAGTTTGCAGCCCGGCACCGACCATGGAATTGCGCGGAGAGCAACCGCGAATGGTCGCACGCGATTCCGCATGCATTTGGGACAAGTTCGAGCCGAGCCTCGCAAATTTGCGATCGCGGTTCGCCAGTCTGCGATCGCGGCTCGCCAGTCTGCGATTGCGGCATCGCCTCGTTTGCGCGCAGCCTCCCCGTGCCGTGCAAAGGAGGCAGGCGCCCTGAGGAAAATCGATCGTGGCCAGGTATCTCTCTCTACTGATCAACCGCGAGTCATTGGCGCCCGCGAACATGTCGTCAGCGAACGAGGGCCGCGTCGACGTACCTACCTGACGGGCACCGGCAGCGGGGCCCACCTTGGACGTTCGACAGAGGCACCGGGCCGACGACCTCGCCATACGCTCGCCCCGTTGCCATGACGGCTTCCATGACCTTGGACCCGGGCGAATCCTGGGAACATGCGCGCACGTGACAAAGTGAGCGTGTCTAGCTTGCTTGTCGACAGTTTCCGTCCGCGTTCGATTGACGTACGGGCCGATTGTGCCGCAGCCCGAGAAACCCTCGAGCGAAATGCCGTTGCCGATGTGTGGGAGTGCATCCTTCGTCCCAACGAAAAACGGCTTCTCGTACCGCTGAACCACCGTGCTGTTGCAAAGTGAAGCGCCCAAAAAGGCGACGCTATACGACGCTCCTTCTAAGAACCGACGGGAGGAGCGGCTCACTGGGCGGCAGGAACCCCTTCAGTTCCACAAAAATCGCAATCACGTCCTCGCGCTCCCATCGACCGTTGCGCCACGCCCACCCGCGCGGTTGAATTCCGACGACGTTGCTGTGGCGCTCGAAGATGCCCGTCGCAAACGGATCGACCGCACGAAGCATGCGTTCCTCGTGCTCGGCGGACGACGGCATGACTCCGCTCCTCAACACCGCCTCGACGTCGTCCGGCAGTGTGACCGAGAGGTGGGCTTCACGGCCCGACATGGCGTCGGCTCATCAGTCGAGAGGACGTCGTGAGTGGGTTGGCTGCACGGCTCGACATGGGCACCGGCTCCGCTGGAAACACGACAGATCGCCACTGCGCTCCATATCGAACGGACGCATATCGCTCTCGCGGAGGAGGCCGTCCGTTGCGCGCTCTATCCCCGGGGGCGACCTGCAGGGGCGCTGGAATGCGGGAATCAAAAACGGCGACGATGGCAACGACAGCGCCCACGGGAACGGAGCCAGCCAACTCTATGGTCATGGCGGCCGGGTCATGGCCATGGACACAAAAATCGTGCGAAGTCGAGATGGTGCACCCGACCAAGCACAACGGCGAGTAATCGAGGACGCGAGGCAGGTCATCTAGCGTGACGGCCCCCACCGTACGCGCACCAGTGGAGAATATGTCGACGGGTCCGGGCAACACCACATGTGTACGATGCGCGGCCGTATCAAGGGGCGCGAGGTCCCGCACCATAAGCTGCCACAGCTTGGGAGTCGTCGCAAAACGGCGTCACGTCGAGATGCAATATCATTGGTTGGGATACTTTGGCTTGAAGTCATCCATCCGGGGTACCCCACACCCCGGATGCACCAGAACTGAGAAACGGTGCCAGTTACTGTCAGCAGCCCGCAGAAAATGTACAGCACCGCGTGCAAGCGAGCCGTTGCTTACGCCGCCCATGCTCGAGCTCGCGTGATGCCCGCCGCGCCCGTCCGACGGTTCGCGAGCGTCCCCGACGCTGAGTTGCCGAAGAACTGCGCCCCCGCCCTCAGCGTCGTCCTCAAGAACAAGCCGGCGCTTTTGGGCCCTGTACTGTCCATCGTGAATCCACATTTGGTCGCGCTTGAAAGGGCGCTCGCGGCTGCGAACGCCGCGGTCGTGGCGAAGGACGGCGCGCTCGCGGCCTTTCGTAGTGAGCGCGACTCGAAAATCGCGCTGCTGGAATCATCTTTGAAGAGCGCGAAAGGGCAATACCTCCAGAGCGTCCACAAGTTGCACTGTCGCGGCGTGATCGAGGAGCTTGAACACCTGCTGCGGGCTCGCTACCCTCCCGTGCAAACTGTGGGCCGCAGGGAGCTTTGGACGGAGTTGCTCGACAGGGACGGGCGCGGCCAATTGCACGACGAGGAATGGGGTGCCGGCATGCTCAAGCAGTTTGCGGCGTGCCTCAACAAGAGCGATGAGCTCGTCGTTGCGCTGCGTAACGGCGACATGGGTCGCGTCAAGGCAATTATCGAGTCGATTGCGAGTATCGTCTGCGACTTGCACTCGCACCTCTCGACCGACGTGCACCGGGTGCGGTACGAGAGCATGGGCTTGATATTGGCCTCTGTCTCCGACCAGGACGTCGTGGAGCGGTCGAAAAACACGGCGGACATGATGTTGGCCGTGCCGATCTTCGGCTTGTCGCACGAATACGAGTGCCTTGTGAAGCACATGTGCGACCGGTACAAGGTGGGCTGGGTCGTGCTGAACTGATGCGGACATGGTTGTGCCCGACCCAACCGCACTCGCGCCCACCGAACCGACGCAGTAGATTCGATTGGATACGCTTCAAGTAGCTAAAGGCAATGAACCAGGTTCTAGTTCAGCCAATGACTGACTCGGCACGCGTGTGCGTGTATGAGTGTGTGTGTCGGTATTCGGTTGCATCCGGGGTGATACGCTCGCGACTTCTGTGTTCCCCGCCGACATGCGCGCAAAACTGTTTCATACCGAACACGTCAGCATGACGTCACGTTGGCTTGCAACATATCGATCACGTGACTGCTTGCGGCCGGTGCCTCTTTATGTCTGTGTCACAGTTGTGTTGAGAGCACCGGACTTGCGGCGCGGGAACCCGCGCTGGCGCATAAAGTGCGGGGCTCCTCGTGTGGTCGACGTTGTCGCCTGCTGCGATCGTCCGAGGATGCGTTTCGGCGTGCACATGCACCTCGGCAAGGCCGCCTTCAAGTTCAAATTCTTTGCGACGATCCACGCCGCCACCATTCGACACGACGAGTGCGTAGCCCTTTCCCTCTCGCTGTGCACGCCATGCAGCGCGTGAATAGTGCGCGAGCATGCGCGTGGAGTGTCCCGGTGCGTGCGTGCGACTTGATTCCCTTGCGACACTGCTCATGCGTTGTCTGTGTTCCGCAAAACAGGAAGGATCTCGCTGTCGGACCGCCGTGCGTGTCGATGAGCCGCGGTGCGCGCAGTTGCCACACGAAGAATGTGAGCAAACCGGTCCGAGTACGGTCTGATCGAGTGTGTCTTGCCTCGAGCATTCTGTGCGATTTCAACGCTCAACGCGCCCCCGTTCACGCGCGCTGTCAATTGTCCCGCAGAAATCACAATGGGAAACGACGCCCGCCGACGGCGCCTATCGCTCCATCGCCAGCTTTGGGGACGAAGTGCTCGAAATGGTCGTCACCCTCTATAAGGTGCGCCCGAACTCTATTTTGTGTCGCGTCTGAAATGTGTTGCAGTTAAGGGCGCTGTTGGTGCTCAGTCCCTGACGGCTTCTATATATTATCGCGGCACTTTCGTTCGCGCAGGATTCGAAGACAAACACATTCGAGAAGAAGGAGTACAAGTTCGCCATTGAGGACGTGGGTTGTTTACATGCGCCTGTGCGTGCGTGTGTGCGTTTTGTGCCGTGATAACCGCCTGTTACGATGTGAAACATGCCAGTGCCATTCGCTGTCCCTTGTTCGCTCTGTATTATGGTGTCTGAATCGCCTTGTGCTGCAAACAGACGCGCGCGTCGTCGAAGGGCTCCGTGCTTGCCTTCCACTCGACGGACTTGGCGTCGTACGCGTCGCTTTCGATGTCCACGCGGCGCGAGCGGCTGCCTGCGCGCCCCGTCCGCAAGACGGTCACCTCGGCCGACATGGAAGTGACGATTGCGTGCGAGTTCTTGAAGCAGGGAAATGCGACGTGGGTGGCTGTGTGTTGTGTGCGTGTGTGCGTGTGCGTGTGCGTGTGCGTGCGTGCGTGCGTGCGTGTGTGTGTGTGTGTGTGCGCGCGCGTGCATGCGTGTAGTCGCACCCTCGTGTTCCATGTAGTCCAGACAAGGCCGAATCGTCTTGTTTCTCGTCTCAATCCTTCGTTCGTGCAGTGACGACGACATGATGAGCACGTTCAGCCGCGCAAGCCAGGCAAACGACAGCGACGACGAAGAGGAAAGGGAGAAGTGGGTGTGATGGCCTCTCCTGAGCGGCTCTCATCTCACACATGCACAAAGTTGTTGCCAATGTGCGTGCGACAGTTTTCGCGATTTATCCCTTTTTCCCACCCTTGCTCCCCTTTTATGGCCTTACGCTTTTGCTCCTCCCCCGCCTCAGGAACGATGTCATCGCAGAAGTGGACGAGGAGTACGGCATTGGCGACACACCAGCAACACTGCGAAGCCAGGCAATGTTTCCCGGCGCGTCACCTGTGGCCCCGGGCTCGCGCTCCGACTCCCCCTCTTACTTTGACCGCGCCACGCAGACGGGCGAACTGTCCCGCGGCGCCCCAGGCGTCTTCGCCCCCGTGAAGGGCGACACGGTACAGGGCACCGGCGCGCCACCCATGTCTGCGCGGTCCGCCGCCATTGCCGCATCCCTCGGCCCTCCGTCGCAGCAGCCGATCGCGTCATCGATCTCCTTCTCGCGCGTGGGCGACAAGCCGTCCTCCGCGGGCGGATCGGGCAACTCGTCGCCTTCGCGCCCGGTGTCAGCGCCGCCGGTTCCCGAAGCCAGCGGCGCCGCGCCGGGCCAAGTGGCCGCGATTGCGAAGCGGCTGTCCCTCACTGGCCCCGGCCTCATGACCGCACCGCCGCCCGCCATGGCCACGGCGGGGACGGTGTCGTTTCCCTCTGTCACGCCCACGACCACAAGCTCGTCGGCAACGGCGTCGCCCACGGGCACCCACCACGTGCGCTGGGCTCCAGACGTCGTCGGGTCGGAGAGCGCGCGGGGCGGCCAGTCGGCGTCGTCCAGTGCCGCGTCCGTCGGAAGCGCCGCAGATTCGTCTGCGTCGACGGGGTCGGGTCGCGCACCGCCACCTCCGCCGCCCGTGCCCTACACGGAGCATGCTGTCACGAGGCGCGCGTCCGGGTCCAGCCTCAACGTCGGGTCTGCGGTCGCGTCATCTGCAGCGCCCTCGAGTGCGGTGTCGGCGACGGCAGCCCCTGCGCCTGCCCCTGCAGCGCCGTCAACAGCGTCGACGGCTGTTGTGCATGAGGAGAAGAAGTCGACGTCGTTCTTTTCGAACCTCAAGTTTTTCAGGCGAAACAGCAACGAGAACTTGCCCGCAGCGGCGGCAACGTCTGCGTCGAACTCGGCGACGACGAGCCCCGGAATGTCGCCGGCGAAGCAGCCCGCACAGCCGCGCGAAGAGTGAGTCCCTTGTGTGTGTCGTGTGTGTCATTGTGTGCATCTAACAAATCACACCACTATTCAGTCTGCGCGTTGTGAGTTCCGTCCCTTAATGGCTTGCTGTGTTGTTTGTCGCAGCACTTCCGCCAAGAAGCACAAGAAGTCAAAATCGGACCTTGATGCTGAGAATGATCGAAAGGACGCGCGCATTGAGGAGCTGGAGGAGGAAGTGCGGGTGCGTCGTATGCTCTCTTGCGCTGAACACACACGCACACACACACACACACACACATGCACACACACACACACATGCACGCGCACGCACTCACGCGTCATTCACACATTCACACGGACACGCACACGGACACGCACACGGACACGCACACCCACAACACATTGGCACGCATACAATTCGCAGGCACTCCTGTTGTTCATTCCACGATGACTTGTTGCAGGATCTGAGGCAGACCGTGGCGCGCCTCCATGCGACCATCTCGGGGCTCACGGCCGAGCTCGAGCGATCAAGGGGCGAGGAGCACAACCTCGAGATGGAGCGGCGCGAGGCCGTCGCACGCATGGATGTGGGTCACGTGGCACGGCATTTCGTTGTGCTGTGGTTGTTCTTTTCTTTTAATGTAATTCTTTGTTGCGACTCAATGGTCGCATGTGTGGACCCCCCTCCCCCCTCCTGCGCCCATATCGCTCAACGGTGTCTCCCACGCAGCTCAAGGGGTGGCTCTACAAGCGCGGCGATCGGCCGCCGATCAAGCTGTGGAAGCGGCGGTGGTTTGCGACGGACCTCGGGAACCGCCTCTACTACTACGGCACGCACCGCGGATCGGAGCCGTACGGGTGGGTGCCGACACGACATGCGTTGTGATCAGTGTGTGTACGTTATGCTATGTTGTTTAGCGTGTGAGAGTTGGTGTGCGTGCGGTTGCAGGTGCAATGTTTCCGAATGCGTCTGACGGCGCCTTTCCGTTCCTTCGGCGCAGGTTCATCGACATTGACAAGATTACGGGCATTGTAGTCGTCCCCGACGCAGAGCAGGACAAGAACCACGCCACTTTCATCGTGTCGGTGCCTGGCCGGTGTGTGTCCATCCACGCCGCCTGTTCTGTTGTGCTCCAAGGACGCTGTGTGTTGGTCAATTGCTGTGCTGTACGATCGCCCCATGAATGCTGTGTTGTGGTGCGTGCATCTCCGTGTCTCCCTTCACGTCGTTTTGCGGTTAAGGCGACTTGCCGTGCCAGTGTTGTGTGTCCGTGTCTGTCCCTCACACACCGACGATGCCGCAATTCCTTCGCAGCGAGTACTACTTGCAGGCGCACGATGCAGAGGCGATGAGGAAGTGGATCGACAGCCTCGATTTCGTCCGCAAGATGCGCGCGGAGACCCAGAGGCACACCGAGATTGTGCGGCGGCGCAGCGGTGACGACGGCATCGCGCGCATCAGCGACCTCTGAGTTCGAGTCTGCTGATTGCCCTTTGTCGTTCGGTTTTTGGTCCAATGTAACGGCGACCGCCCCACCTAGGACGCACTGGATGCTTCCGCTTCTTCTTTCACTTTTGTCTTGATTTCGCACGTCGTCTTATCCTTTGCGCGTAATGAATTTAACAGCAATCTAACAGCCAGAAAGGCGCGTTTTGTGGCACTTTCGTGTTCATTTGCTGTGAGTGCAAGCACTTTTTACCGCTTCTGCGGCCTTCGTCACGCCATCGGCGGACCAATTCGCTAACAGAAAAATTTGTGGCGCGTTCACGGTGCGCTTGGTGCGGGAAGTGCAAAAAAGCGCTCCGCGTTGCGAGTCGTGTGCGTGGCCAGCTCAGCAGCTTCGACGCCCATACACTGCGCAAGCGTTTGAAGGACAGCGGGGAGGTGCTGGGGCTCGCAATGGTTGGGCCGTGGGCGAATGGTGCGCGGTACCAGAAACGGCGCATCCGTTTCAATCTGCGCAAGGGACGACAAGACGGTGCGGGCGCGCGAATAAGAACAACAGTGGCTCGAGTCTGTCATACAGAGCGCGTTACGCAGTTACGCACCATGATGCGGTCGAGGGGGATCTTTTTGACGATGCCTTGCAGTTCGCGCCCGCGTCGTTCGTCGCACACCCAACCCGTGATGCCAATGTACATGCCCATGGCGAGGTACCTGCGCGTGCATGAACTGAGACACGCGCCTACATTGACGCGGGACAATAAAGGACGGGAAAAACTGCCGCGTTGCTATCATCGCGAGCACAGGAATCGCGGAGATAGAATCAAGGAAAAATGCCGGCGGTTCGGCTCACCTGTCCAGCTCCTGCTCCGTGCCCGTGAAGCAGTGGACGACGCACGGGGGGAGGGCACCCTGCGGGAAGCGCGAGAGGACCTCGCAGAACTTGCTGTGGGCCTTGCGCTCGTGCAGAAACACGGGCTTTCTCACGCGACTCGCAATCCGAAGCTGCTCCTCGAACACGCGCTCCTGCACATCCCGGGGACTGAAATCTCTGCACATTCGACGAATCGTTGTTAGAGAACTGTCAGCGATCGGAGCGCAAAAAAGTTCACGCGCACGCAAGCACAGGCGCGAAGACGCATACACACACACACACACACACACACACACACACACACACACACACAACAGAGTTCGTACGAACCTATCAAAATCGAGGCCACATTCGCCAACGGCAACAACTTCCGGCGACTGCGCCACCCGTTCCAACTCAGACAATAGTGCGGCATTAAGGGACTTTGCGTCGTGCGGATGCACACCGCAGGTGGCAAAAACTGTCCCGGGAAACCTGCCAAAGAAAGAAAACCATGTGTTACAATGTGGCTGGCGTGGGACGAGGCCGGGCTGCAATAACTGACACGCACCGACGCGCAAGGGCGATAACAGCCCTGCTATTTGGCAGCGATGTGCCTGTCGCGACAATGCGACGCACTCCAACCGCACGTGCTGATGCCAGCAGCGCGTCGAGGTTGTGCGAGAAGGTGCGGTGGGCCAGGTTGGCGCCGATATCAATGAGGTCCATTTTCGAATGCCTCGTGGGTACTCCTGGAGGGTGATTGTTGTGTGATCTCGTTGTCACTTACGGCAGTTTTCTAGCACTTCAGCCGTGGCGATCGCGAGAATTATAGCACAGTAAGGTTCGGTGTGGTAGTGCGCGTGTGAGTGTCTGTGTGTTCCATGACGTCATGCAGCAACCAGTCCATGACGTCATGCTCGGCAACACGCCACAAACCTTGTCGCTGCGCTGAAAAGGAATTCGCAGAAATACAACGCGCTTCAAGTCTCCGTGTGCTTACGTCGCCGGTCAAAGTCGTAGAGACGCGCGTTGACTTCGCATATGTCCATGTCGCCCAGTGGAGGAATGCCGTTGGGGTGCGCAGCGGGATGCACAGGGTACGAGTGCACATCTGACGTAGGAAGGGACGACAAAAGCGTAAACAACAGGAACGCGCGGACCGAAAGGCCTGCTGTAAGTTAAAGGAGAGTAATGCCCCGCACCCTGCGAACTGGCCATGTAAAGCCGCCCCCCCCCCCCCCATTTTCGCGACGCTGCTCTGTCATCGCCAAGAGCCACCAACGAGAACGACCGAACCACATGCGCTCACCACGAAATGCGTCGATGGAGTCAAATGGGGGCGTCCCCAGCATGGTCACTGCCGAGAACACGCAGAATATCGCCACCCACAGCACGCAGAGATACGCCGGAATGGCGACCGCCCAGTACCTGGGAACAGGAAGAGGGGAAAGCGTTGTATGGGCCGTGGGGACGGTGGACTTGATGCGGATTATGTGCAATGCATATGCGCGCGCGGAAACTGTACCGAGGACTGCAACCTCAGAAGGAAAATAGAAACCAAATCCTGCTGAAAATCAATACCTTTGCGGGTAGTACGTGATGCCGACGGCATGCAACCACTGGTCTGGAACAAACGCCCACACGAGATAGACACCTGCGTACATTATTGCCCAGCGCGCACACGACTGTCAGAGAGTGCCACGGCGAACGACCATGCTTCGCACGCAAGTGTGGGTGAAATCAACCACCTAGACCAAGGGATGCGGCCACGTAGAGGACGAATCCGTACACACTCCGCGCGGCCGAGCGAGGGTCTACCGCAAACACGGACGTGCGTCTGCGGCGCCGCTCCATGACGGAGCAAAAGTGCAAAAGAGCGAACTGAAGCCGCGTTTCACGTGTGCGTGTGTGCGCGTCGTTGTGAGTTGATCACGTGACGGCGCCAAATTCAAACGAAATCGGACCATAAGTAGCGTGGTGGAGTTGCCATGGGCACCGGAACAGTTTCACACACGGCCGGCGAACGGCGCCGACTGTATTTGAATTTGCAAAAGGACTCGACGCGGCCTTTCACGGTGCGCTCTTGTGTCCCCACAGGCCCGTTGCTGTCGGTGTGTGTGAGAGGACTTGCTCTCGCTGTTCGGGCATTTGTGCGCTTCTGCGTGCGCCCGCGGGGCGTGCGTGTGACATTGTGCGGAGGATGTCGGAAACACCCGACCCACAGACACCGCCGAGCCCTCCCCAAGAGGAGGGGTCGGACGAAATCGATGGCGCCATTGCGGCCTCGTCGTCGCATGGCGCAGCCTTTCCCGTCGTCGCGCATGAGGACGTGCCGGGCATTAGTGCGGTGGAGCAGTCGCTGGACGTGTCGGCGGAACTCGCGGCGCTGGACATTGATCGCGACTACGATCGCGCAGTGAAACAGGCTGTCGAAGAGAGCGAGGAGCCCCCGCAGGCGGAAGAAACCGCGCGTGCGCCGTCGCAACCGAACTTGTTGGGCGCGTCGCTCTCGCGGGCGTCGCTCACCGCGCGGCCCGTGGGTTCGAACCGAGCGCTGTCGCGGCCCGCGTCCGCCATCGACTACGAAGTCGAAGGGGCGGCACACGAGGCACTCTTGGAGGCGCTGGCGACGGGGGCGAGCGAGCAGGGGCCCGTCGGCATGGACACGCATCTCTCTGTGCTTGACGAGGCCATGGCGGCCCCTTGCCCCGTGATTGTGACGGGCGAGAGGGGCGCGGGCAAGTCGCGCCTTCTGGCCGAGTTTGTGCGACGGCGAAAGGCGGCGATGGCGTCGGACGCCGTGCTCTTCTACCACTTTGTCGGGTGCAATGGTCGCAGCCACGCGCCCGCGAGCGTGCTGGCACGCCTGTCCAAGGCCCTGTCAGCCGCGCTGGGCATCTCGACGCGATTCGATCCGCCGTCGGAGCACGATCGCCTTCGCGACAAGGCCGCCGAGCTGCTGCTGCGAGCGCGCGAGAGGGGACTCAATGTCACGTGCGTCATTGACGGTCTCGACAGGCTCGAGTGCCGTCCGCCGTTCCACTCGTGGCTTCCTGCCGGTGAGTGTGCCCTCAAGCGCCAACGCGCGTGCATTATTCGAGAACGGTTGAATCCGCGTTGCAGGCTGTGCGCTGCAGAGTCGCGTGCATGGGGGGAAGATGGATTGCGGAGTGGCTGTACTGCGAATTTCCCGTGTCGTCAATGTGTGCTGCACGTGTCTGACTCTCCGTGCCGCACGCAGGCGCGCTGTCGTCGTGCCGCTTTGTCTTCTCCGCCTCTCCCGGCTCTTGGAAGGACGTCATGGAGCGCGCCGGTTTTCGCGCAAAGGCGCGCGAAATGTTCATCTCGCCGCTCTCCGACCGCGACGCGGGAACGATGGCTCTCTTGACCGCAAAAGCCGCCTCAGACGCCACTCTCTCCACGGCGCAGCTCAATTACCTCGCCGGTCGCCTGCGTCTGCCCCGCAAGATGCAGCTGGCCGTGCGTCTCGTGCTCCCGCCAAAGGGCGCGGAGGCGTCGGCCGCGAGGCCGTCGTCCGTCGAGTCGGTGGGGACGATGGACGAGGTGGCGCTGTACGCGGCAAACGTCGATCGCAGCGCGGCGGAGCACCGACGCGGGCTCGACAGCAGCGTCGGCGCGGGCGAGGACCCGCTCACGGACGCGCTCGTGATGGTGGCCGGCAGTCGCATGGGACTGGCTGCGGAGGAAGTTCGCGCGGCGCTCGGGGTCGACCGTACCGTATGGGGCGCTGTTCTGTCGGCGCTGCTTGCGGACGGCCACGTCGTGAGCACCACTTCGGGACATCTCATCGCGCGACATCGCAGCCTCGCGCTCGAGATGGTTGGGCTCGGCGCCGAAGATGCCGCCGGTGCGCACTTGCTCGCGGGCACGCACGGCGACGACCTGAAGGCGGCGCTTGCTGGAAAGCCTCTCCGTGATCGCGCGTCGGCCCCCCTCGGGAAGCTCGCGGCGTACTTTCTCGGTCTGCTGGGCACTGGGAGCGACCGGGACAGGAGGCGGGTTGCGGACGAGCTGCCGTGGCTGCTCCTCCGATTGGGGCGCACCGGTGAGCTTCGCACGGTGCTCGCGCGCAAGCTGGTGCTCGAGCGCATTCTCGCCACCGACCGCCACTCGCTGCGGCAATTGTGGCGCGTGACGGGCGCGTCCGGCGACGAAATGGCGACGCTGCTCAAGAAGGGCCTCTCGGAGGATGGGGGCGCTGGTCCGGACCTCCTCGGCCGCGCCGCCATTCTTGTGAGCGACTTGGGCTCTGCTGGCAGCGCGCTGCCGCTTGCAGAGCTCTCGCTCAAGCTTGTTGACGACAAGGTCGGGCGCAAGCACCCGGCGTACGCGGACGCGTGCAACCGACTGGGACTTCTGCAGTGGGCGTCAGGACGGCACGCCGAGGCGTCCAAGTGGCACGGCGTGGCGCTGGACATTCTGGACAGTCCCGGCGGAATGCGGGAAGAATCGAAGAGCGCAGTGAGTGTTACCTCGACTACGGTGCCCGCCGGAAACCCGCGCGCGGCGCTCTTTTCAACGCTGCGATTGCTGGGCGCGGCGCAAGCGGCGCAGGGACGGCACGAGGATGCGCTGCACACGACGGAGCGCGCGCTCGATGTGCAAGAGCACCTTCTGGGCCTGGACCACGTGGAAGTCGCGTGCACGTGCGAGGTGAGCTGCTGTTGATTGACGGGGTGTTGTATGGGACGCTTGTGTTGGGGGAGTAGAGTGTGGGCGTGTGGGGCTCTTAATGGCGGCGCGCGTATAATGGACGCCTGTGTTGCGGGAGTGGAGTGAGTGCGCGCGCGTGTGTGTGTGTGCGTGCGAGTGCGTTGTTCGTTCTGCCAGTAACATGCACGCGCGGATCAGACAGGCAGTGGCCGTTGCATATAGCTGCTGACCAAATTCCGCCTCTGTTACTCCAGGCCATCGGTCACCTTCAGTCCCACTTGGGCCATACCGACGACGCGATCACCTTCTACGAGCGCGCGCTGGGCATTCGCGAGGCCGTCCTGGGCAGCACCCACCCGACCGTCGTCGAGTCTTGCAGGTCCGCCGCTGTCTTAACCCTTTGTGCCCTTGCATGCGTCATAGCACTCGCGAACGATATGCGTTCCTCAGAGTGATGTGTCGCTCATCTTTCCATCCACGCACTCTGCAGACTCATTGCTGGCGCACGCATGCGCCACCACCAATTTGCGCTGGCCGTGCCCATTCTCGAGCGGTGTCTCGAACTACTCAAACAGCGCCTTGGCCCTTCCCACCGCGAGGTCGCCGTCGCCCACCTTCACCTCGGCGTGGCCATTGCCCGCGTGTCCACTGTCGGCGACAGCCACGAGGACGAGCACGACGGGCACAAGAAGGGTAAAGGTGGTGCCGTCGCGCGCGTCGCGAGTTCCATCGTCGTGTTTGGGCGCCGCGTGAGTGTTGTGTTCACGGGAAACGCCGTGGACAAGGAGGGCAAGCAGAGCGAGCACTCGGATAATCCCGTCGACATTGCTTTCAACTTTATCAAAACGGCGCTTAAGTCGTTCGAGGCGCTCGACGACCCCGCGGGCATCGCGGCCGCGTGCGACAACCTCGCCGTTCTGTCTGGACGCGTGCGCGACTACGCCACCGCGGTCGATTACCACCGGCGTGCGCTCAAGTGCCGAGAGGGCATGCTCGGCAGCGATCACGCGGAGGTCGCGACGACACTGAACGACATTGGCGCCTGCCTCGTGATGGCGGGCAAGCCGGGCGAGGCGATTGCGGCTCACCAGAAGGCCGTCGAACTGCGCGAGAAGGTGCTTGGGAAGGGACACCCGGCGACCGTCACGGCGCTTGCGAACCTCGCCGTGGCGCAGGAAATTGCAGGACGCCTCGACGAAGCCGTCCAGACATTGCGACGCACGCTGTCCGCGGCCGAGGCGGCACGTGACGCTGGGCCGTCGCGCTTTGCGGGGAAGGAGGGCGGCGGGCGGCGAGTGACGGACGATTCGCTGGCGCTCGCTGTGGCGGACGCGTGCAGTGGCCTCGGCGTCTTGCTCGTGCGCACGGCACCGAAGGGGTCTCGGGTGTCGAGCTCGGTCGCGGAAGAGGCGCTTGGGCTGCTGAAGCGCACGCTCGAGACACGCGAGCGCATCCTCGGGGCGCTGGAGGCGAAGGGGAACGCGTTTGCGGTTGACGGCGTTCCGGACGACCGAGTCATACGCGCGTCGACGAACCTCGGGCGCGCGTACCTTGCCTTTGGCGATGCATACGCAGCCGCGGATTACTTTGCCAGAAGCGTGCGTGCGACCGAGCGCGCCTTGGCCGACGGGCACCGCGCTGACGGGTCGAAGGTGCACGAGAGCCCCGAGCTTGCGACGCTCCTGTCCCTCCTGGGCTCGTCCCAGTACCAGGCACGTGACTACGAGGAGGCGAGGGTGAACCTGGAGCGGGCGCTTGAGATGCGGCGGCGGTTGCTGGGCGACAAGCACAAGGACACGCTGGCGCTGCGGAAGTATGTTTCCGGTCGCAAGTTCCCCGCCGGGTCCAAGCGAGCCGCGTGAGCGGTGGTGTTGTGTGCGGGGGCGTTCGTTTGCGTGAAATTGCATTTTTAACATTGGCACAACACAATTTCCGACGACAATTAGTTAGTGCGTTCACGCAAGGAAAGAGCCCGCACAAGCCATCTCTTCGTCGACGCACCCGACACGATTGCACTGGCACATCAACACTATGCAGCGCTCCCCCGATCCGTTTGTTTCAAGGAAGATATTTATCAACACGTGGAAGGCGCGTGGGTGCATAAGCCAAAGTGCATGGAATTATTACACGGAGACATAGCAGACGTTTGCCAGTGGGATCCAACCCCACCGACTGGCGCAAACGCACGCAACGACAGCATAAAGCCCCGCCGTGTGCACGCATACGCGTCGCACACAAGACGGAGCCTCAAGCGCACGCAAGCGCTTGCAGTGCGTGCTATCGGCCGCTCGCAACCGAGCCCGACGTGGGTCGCTGTGCGCGCGAGGGCTTGCCCATCGAAGCGTTCGAAGCGCTGCGGGGCGAACGGCTCGTGACAGACGCAGAGTCCGCCACCGAGCCCTCGCCAAAGTGCGAACGGGCGCTATAGAAAGAGCGCACGGAATCGAGCGAGCCGCGGCGGAGGGCGTCCTTGCCCCTGTACGAAATAGAAAAAGAACACGAAAATACAGCAGCGAATTAGAGACAGTTTGGAAAAAACACAAAAACACAAGCCGTCGCCCGACACGCACCTTCGCTGCCCGCTGCCCGCAAGCGACTGCGACCCGGTGCCCGACTGCGGCGACAGAGCAGCTGAGATGAACGACACGGCCTTGGCGGCGCGCGATCCGCCCGACGACGACTTCTTCGCGCGCACTTGGCGTTCGCGCTCGCCGGCTTTCCGCAGGCGCGCCATGTAGCGCTGCCTCTCCTCGAGCAGCCGCTTGAGCTCCTCCGCGCGCTCGACCTCGCCCTCCGTCAGCGCCTGAATGTCCTCGCGATAGCGGCTGTCGGACGGAAGGGGGTCTGGGGCGGGGATGATCGACGACGGGCGCTCGCGGCCGAGACGCCACAGGTCGCCGCAGTCTTCAAATTCGAGGTTCGAGAGCCAGCTGCCGGACACTTCGCACGAGGCAATCGCGTCCGGGTCGTTGAGGGGGTCGGCGCGGTAGTAGATGGTGCCGGCGACGGCGTCACGTGAGAGGGTGCGGCGCATGCGAAAGATGCGCTTGAGCCACGACCGCTTCGAGTCCGGGTTGAAGACGAGGTCGCACGCAATCCCGTTTTGCTCGTCCCTGCGGACGTCAAAGGAGAACGTGGGCGGGTGAGCGAACGCACACAGAGACGACACCAATGACATTTATGATAGAGACACCATAAGCTTCGGCAAGGGAAGGGTCGAAGCAACACGAACGGAGGGGACATCGACAAATCACCATCTCTCCACACACCTGAAGGCGACCGTGCCGCAGAGGTCGTACGTGCGCTCGCCCCACAGGAGGCCGCCGATGGCGACCGTCGGCAGCTCAAACGAAATGCGTCCGCCGTCCGCGAAGTCCACGCGCATCTCCCCCTTCATCTGCGAGCGCATCGCGTTGCCCCGGATGTTCGCCGTCCACGTGAACTGCCCGTGCATCTCGTAGCTGCCGTCGGCCGCCGTGACGCACACCGCCGAGACGGGCGGGTGGTGGCTTATCTGCTCCAGGGAGACGCTCGTGCCGTCCGACAGCGACGCCTGCGACGTCTCGCCAAGGATGGGGTTGAACGGGGCGCGCTGCGTGGGCAGCAGGTGGAGGCCCGCGACGACAAAGCACATCGTGAGCTGGAAGCGGCGAAGGGGGTCCGACTCGTGCGACGCGGCCGCAAGAAACGTCGGACCAAAGCACAGGCCGACCATGAAGCGTTCGAGTGCGGAGCGAGGCTCAAAGAACTGGGCGGTGAAGAGACGCAATCACGGCACGTCGGTCAGCACAGCATCGCAATCGAAACGCAACACACACGCACGCACGCAACAGCCCCGGCACTATTAACATCACGGCAGGATCAAGCGCCACAAGGGAGCGTTGCCTGTCCTCCACTGCTGTTCAACATTCAGGGGCGCGGACTTCGATACCCCATTGAGAAGCCAAAGCGCAGGCCCACCTCGACGGGGAACGAGAGGCTCGCAATGTCCTTTCCCTCGAGAATCGAGTTGCCGAGGGTGCTAATAATGTCCCACGCGCCATTGCGCTGCAGCTGGAGGTACTCGTTGTCGGTGAACTTGAGGCCGCCGTGCTTTTGCCGCTCGTGGCACTGAAAGACGCTGCGGGGGAGGGACTGTGCGGTGAGTAATGTGTATTTGTATATTAAGAAGGGGATAGCAGAGGGGGAGCGGTATGCTGCGAGGAAAGTGTATCGGGGAGAGAGAGAGAGAGAGCACAGAGGGGAGGGGTATGCCACACAAGAAGGCATGTCACACGCAAATGGACGGCGGAAAGGACGCCGAGGGACAGCGGAAGGTGCCACTAGACAAGAGCCCAAACAACAACGAACCCTTTCACAAGTGGAAAAAGGACACACACAAACAGAGTGTTTGAAATGCGACAAAGGCAGGCGCAAGAAAGAGGACATGGCGAGTGCACACGCGCGCAGCCGCACCTGTTGAAGAGGTGGTCCGCCTCAAAGTACCCGCGTTCCACGCGCGCATCCTGGCGCCGATTCATTTTCACAGCGTTTCTTCCCACGCGCAAAACGGCCGGAATTGAGCGAAATGAGCGCGCCCGTCTGAAAGGAAAGGAAAAAGTGGGCGCGAAGATGAGTTTTGTGGGCCGAAAGAATATGACAGCGAATGCCGCGAGGAGAGAGAAGAGTCGCGTCTCATCGTTTTCTAACGAAAAAACGACAAACGTACGAAAACACAAAAACACAAAAACACAAAAATACACCAAAAAAAAGGCAGAGATAAACAAAGGCAAAGCAAAAGACAAACTATTAATACGGAGAGACAACAAAAAATTACGACAAGGTCCAAAGAAAGGGGACAGAAGGAGCGTTTCGCACACGAAAGGACTGCCCGCACAGACAGACACGCACCAGGCGCTTGCTCCCCCAGAGGCAGGCAGAGCAAAGCGGCTTTTTTTTCCGCCTCCTTCTTCAAGAGTTGTGTGTGTGCGTGCGAATGAAGCACACTCTCTGTGGAGAAGTAGAAGCGACAAGGAGAATGGAACCCTCTCCTTCCGTTTGAACGTGGAGAGCGCCACGCGAACACACTCCACTGGGTCGACTTTTTCCCACGGCCTGCGCCCAGAGCATTGACAAATTGGTGCGATTTTCGCGCACATTTTTCGCATCTTCTTCAATTTGAGGCCCAACCACACGCGGGGGAGTTCGCGTGGAAACAAATCAGACCGTGTCACGTGTCCATGTAGTAACAATACTGTTACAGGGCTGTTTCAACTTTTTTTTTTTTTTTTTTTTTTTTTTTTTTTTTTTTTTTTTTTTTTTTTTTTTTTTTTTTTTTTTTTTTTTTTGCGTGTTTTTCTGTTTTAATGCGACGCAGCGCAGCAAACGCGCGTTCCGTTGTGTGTGCGAGAAGAGGGTCGTCCCATTTACTTGAAGATCTTGCCCTGGTTGAACTTGCGCTCCGTAAACTCCTTGCCCTCCCACGCGAGGAACTCGTTGACCATCGTCACCGTCTCGGGGGCGTTGGGGTCGAGCAGCTTCCAGTCGTACGACGGCGCATCCACGTTCCAGTCCTCGTTAAGCTGACGGCAGAAATAAAAAGGGATGAGAACGCCGCCTAATACAACAGGTAATTGAGCTTTCCAAGTCCACAGCAGAGAGGAGACGCACCGGGAAAACGAGGTCCTTGCCCTTGGTGACCCAGATGCCAGAGATCTGGTTGTTGTTGTCAACGCCAAACACGCACATCGAGGCAAACGCATACTTGCGGAGCTTCTCCACGCGCTGGTAGAAGCCAGCGATGAGGTTGCACGTCATGAAGACCTGCGCAAACTCTTCCGTCAGCCAAACCAAATAAACAAGCTTGAATAACAAAAAACAACACCGCCCGCTCCGCCCTTCAGTGCAAACGACCGCACTGCACGCGAGCGCACCTTCTGCAGCTCCTCGGGGTACTTGTAGTCGCAGCGCCAGATCGAGTAGCCCTCCTTGTCCAGGTTCTTCCAGAAGTGGGGAATGGCGACCGTCACCGTGTCCTCGTTCGAGTAGGCGCGCTTGAAGGCGTCGAGGTCAAACGACGACTTGGGAAGGGCGGCGAGGGGGTCCTTCGCGGGGGCCTCGCGCTCCTCGTCGGCAACGTCGTCATCCTCCTCCTCCTTCTTGGCGGGCTTCTTCTCCTCCTTAGGCTTCTCCTCCTTCTTCTTCTCCTCCTTAGGCTTCTCCTCCTTCTTCTTCTCCTCCTTAGGCTTCTTCTCGTCCTTCGCCGGCTGCTGGGGCTGCTTGGCCGTCTCCACGAGCTTGAAGTCGCCGAGCACGGCCTTGAACTCCTTCTGGTGGATCAGCGTGTTGAACCACCGGTTCACATTCACGAAGGGCTTGCGCGTCGCGGCATCGAGCACGTTCTCGTACAGCGGAACGAGGGTCGACGCGACGACAATGTCAGCAAGGCTCACGCGCTCGCCCACGAGGAAGGTGCGCGTGCGGAGAATCTCGTTGAGGGCGGCGAGGGCGCGCTCAATGTCCTGCTTCGCCTTGTCGCTCGCCTGCTGCTCAATTCACAAGCGCCACGCGTCAGAGTGCCACAGCAGTGTGTAACAGAAAATAGACGCGAGTAACGCAGGTGCGACAAGTTCAGTCTCTCAACAAACCTTGTTGAAGTTGATGATCCCGAGGATGGGGTACACCCACGTGCACGACGCGGGGTAGATCTCGTGGTCCGCAAAGTTGACAAACTGCTGCACCTGCGCGGCCTCCACGTCGCTCTTGCCGAGAAGGTTCGCGTCCTTCTTGAGCGAAGCAACTGCATGACGCGTTGCGCACATTAAGCAAGTAAAAGGAGCACGACGAACACGTAAACAAAAGTACGGAAGGTAGGGACATGATGGGGTCAGATGTAACGTTTCTCCGCACGATTTTCTCGGACAGGGATAACTGTAGATATGTTTTCGTATCATCACGAGCAAAGTCCCAAACCGCACAATGGGAGGCCGAATCAGACGGCGATGCAAACACTCACTGTAGTAGGCAATCGCGTTGCTCTCAAACAGAAGCGTGCCGTCCGTGCCCTCGAACGCAGGCACCTGCACAAACGCACATCCAATCAGACTTGAAAATGAGCATCCACACTCAGATAAAAGTCAATTCGATCGCACGCCAGTGCCCGCTTCTTCCACATGCCCAAGCACTTCAGCAGCAGCGCACCTTGCCGACGGGGAACTTCTTGAGGAAAGCCTCGCTCTTGTTCGTCACGCCATACGTAAACTCTGCGCCAGAAGACACGACCTGGACCTCCACGCCGGCGTACTGGGCCGCAATCAGCGCCTTGTTCACCCGCGGGTTGTTGGGGTACGTGTAGATTTTCTGCGCACACGGCCAGAGATGCAATGTTAATACCCTCCCTATTGAGAGTTGCAACGTCATCGCAATCTGCTGCTTACCCCGATGGGAGCCATTTTTGCGGAACGGTTCTCAGCGCCAAAGCAAAGCCAACCGTGCGTGCACGTTGCAAAAGGATGCGCGCGCGCAGATGAACACTCTCGGACGGTGCCGTGAGAGTGGATGGATGCGGATGGCGGACGATGGGACGAGCCTGTGTGTGTGTGTGCTTACAGCCGCACGTGCAATGGAAAATGACTGGACAGTGCGAATGGCGTCACTATGACGAAACATCATAGTCACGTGATATATCACGTGCTGTAACACCCACGACATTCACGCCGAACACAAACAAAACAAAACAGCATCGTGCGCGTGTGTTGTGTAATGGCGCGCGATGGCGTCCTTTCTCGACCTCCCCGTGGACACACTCGGCGACATTGGCGCGTTTCTTTGCAGCGCCGAGCGCCACACCCTCTCGCGCGTGTCACGTGGCCTGCGTGTCTCTGTGGCCGGACGATGTCGCCGTCAGTCTCAGGCGGCGCATATTGCGTGCCATGGGCCTGGATCCCGACTTCTGCGCGCACGTGCGCAACGCCCTCCTCCTCGGTCCTCTTGCACCGCTCCCCATTCATGTGGAGATTGAGGACTGCTGCGGAAGGCGCACTTTCGACACAATCGCTTCGGCGGCGGAAGGGTTTGTGGTCGAGGAGGAGTGTCACGTCTGCGGTGCCCGCAAGCCTCCTTCCCGTCGTTCCCCCGCAACGCGCGATATGGCATGCGTCGCGGGATTCCATCGTGTCGAAGTGATGGACGTGCAGTCTTTGGAAAATCTGTCGCAACTTGCTTCCGTGAACACCCTCGTGCTTAGTGGATGCGGCGTGTCGGACATTGCGTGCCTGGGGCAAAGTGAGACGCTCCGGAAGATCGTGATGTCGCAGTGCGATAACATAACGGCGCTCCCACACATTTCCTCCCTTCAGCGAGCAAAGATTCGCCACTGCAGTGCGCTGACGTCGGTCGCGAGGGCGTGCGCGATGTGAGCCCACTCGCCGGTGTATACGCCGTCACGATCGAAGGCCGCAGTGGTCCTACGGACGTGTCGGCGCTGTTTTTGGGCCGCGTGCACTCGCTGGTGCTGCACGATGTGCTGATCACGCCTCTGCCGGAGGGTGCGCGTGTTCATTCCCTCACGTTGTCGTGGGTCCGCGTGCTACAACTGCCTCGAGAAATGCATCCTTTCATTTCGTCGCGGCTGACGGGTGACGACCCTTATGAGCTCGTGGACCTTGCGCGCCTTTCGCTCACGTCCCTGTCCCTGTGCACGGGTACGTACGCTAGAACGACTGGTTATGGGTCATATTACGCCGACCGTTACGCTCCGCGACACGGCTTTGACGTCCTTGCGGCGACTATGACGTCGGTTCGCCTCGTTGTCAACACACGCGAGCACATTGATCTCTCGTGGGCATGCCGCCTGTCCAAGGTGGTTATCGAAATCGTCCAGTCGCACGAGCTGTCGCTGGCGCCGCTGGCTAACGTGCGGTATGTCGCTGTGCGTGGGTATAGCGAGTCGGTGTACGGACTGCTCGCCGCCGTCGCCAGTGTAATGCGAGAGGCGCCCACCAACGTGCGTGTGCAGCGGCACTGCTGTGGCGCACTCGCCGGCCGCCGGTGGTCCATCGGTTGGGAGGGTGACCGCTTCCGCGACGAGAGTTACGCGAGCGCTGTCCTCAGCGCCATCGCGTCATTTCCGACGGACGAAGTGGTCGTGCACTGCGGCCTGGGGTCGCTGGCGAAAATGATTGGACAGAACGTCCGAAGGCGAAGTCACCAGTGCAACCCAGAGTGGGTGACGGTCGCCCGCGCGTGCCTCGGGAGGGACATGTTGTCGCCGGCGTGCGCTGCGGCCGCGCTTTTACTGCAGTTTAATGCGGCTGTAAGCGCGTACTGTAGTGCGGAGAATGGTGGTGCGCGAGAAGTGCGCGACGCCCTTCCCCTTGACGAAATGGCTCGCGCGGCCGTTCGTGCTGCGCGCGTGTGGCCGGATCACGTGGCCGTCCTGGAGGCTGCGGCACAAGTGTTCGAATTCTGCGCATCAATGCCGCGTCTCGCCGGACGGATGAGGGCGTCCATGGACGATCGATATCTTCCCTCGTGGGCGCTCCCATCGGACGTCGACACTATGTTTCCCGAAGTTGCTGCGTATCTGCGCCAGGATCGCTCGTGGGTGTCGACCGCCGTCAGCGTTGCGTTGGCACTCGCGCAGCGCTGTCCCCGCGATCGTCGCGGGTGTCGACCGCCGTCAGCGTTGCGTTGGCACTCGCGCAGCGCTGTCCCCGCGATCGTCGCGTGCCTTCAGTGGAGCTCCCGATGAACCTCCTTGCCGCTGTGGCCGATATCGACCACAGTTGCGCGCGTGAACTTATGGAAGCCGGTGTGCTTGACATGTTGCTGGAGCGCGCCGCCGCTCAGCTGGACAGCCCTTTCGAACTTGCGGATAACTCGCGGTTTCGCCCTCTCGGCAGACTCGCGCAGTACGCGTGCGACGACGCGGACACCCACGCGCCCGCGCTCGTGTCGGCCGATGCGATGCTTGACGTGGCGCGGCGACTGTCACGGCGGCCCATGATCCCTTATACTGGCTATACCGAATTGTTGGAACTGCTTTTCGCGGGAGAGTCCAGTTCCCGTCGCGAGGGCGCGTAGGCAGCTACGTGGATGACGTGCGGTCGCCAGACGATGATCTCATTGTGCGCGCCATACATCGCCACCGCTTCGATTACGATCTGGAAGTGGCTTCAGCGCTCGCCTATAATTGCCGGGTTCGCAGCAACCTGCCGACCGTTTTCGCGACGCTGTCCGCATACGTCGCGCGCAGCCCTCATCCAGAGTTTTTCAGAGCGCAAATGTTACTTGGAGGGGGAGGGAGTGCCATTTCGATTGGCTGTGCGGGCGGCGGCTTTGCATTTCTCTCGGCGGTTACGAGGGCAACATTCTTCCACGTGTGCGACAGGGAAAACGCGACGCTTGAACACAAGCACGTCTGTGAACTTGCGAAGGGCCTTTACTCGCTCGTTTGCACCGGTGAGGACGGAGGGCACGCTGACGCAGTCGACATGGCGCTGGAGAACTGCGTCGCGTGCCTTGGGCAGGAGCGTTTGTGGGATCCCGACCATCGGTCGTGCCTCGGTGACATTGCATGCGCGGCGTCTCTGTTGCTTTTTGCGAAGTGCCGGCCAAATCGCGACGCTGTGGCGCCCGCGACCCTCTGCGCCATGGCGGCGACGGCGACGGTGGGGTTCGCGTCTATGGACTTGTGTGAGTTCCACGTGTCGGTCGAGGCGATTGCGGAACACTCAGCGTGCGAGGGGGTGCGCGCAAGCGGAACTTTGCTCTCGCGGACAGCTCGGTGGGCTTTCCCCGTGTATGAACGGCTGAGGGCAGGGGCAGTAGTGCCTCTGCTGCGCATGAGAGAAGGCCGGCGAGTGGAAATTG